>JAGYYR010000026.1:0-15880 GCA_021439965.1 Uronychia setigera | reverse complement strand
AACCCCAAAACCCCAAAACCCCAAAACCCCAAAACCCCAAAACCCCAAAACCCCAAAACCCCAAAACCCCAAAACCCCTTACTTTTTTACCTAGTCGAACTGGTTATTTAAATAATGGAAGAAGCTTTGATATCTGACTCCAATTATCTTAAACCACTGGAAAAATCTATCGAGTAGGAATCGTAATTTTTATTCAGAACTGGAGAGAAGAGGCATTTCACAGACAAGGAAAAACAGACCCTCTAAAAAGTCATTATGAATTTCCAGCCTACTAAAAGACGATCTGAAAAGGAAATAGTACTCAAATCCTTCATCACCAAACTAGATGGAAGAAGAAATTTCATATGCAAAGTAAAAAGCTCAATAGATTGATGGAGCCTGATTCGAAGTACATGGGAAAACAGTCATTGTAGGTAGATGATTTACTCTTAGTATGCTAAAAAGTCACTAAATCTACTTTCTAAAACTAACATCCTTCGCAAAGCTCTAGTGTGGTTGACTGAATGGAGGTATAGGAACAAATTATTTATAGCTGGTTCGACTGATTTATTATCGTCATCATCTTTATGAACTCTCTCTTCCTAGCGATGTATGATTATGGCGACAGAGACAACAAAACAGCTAAGAACAACTTTATCGAAAGTTCTTCGTTGTTCTTTACTGTTGCTTTTACATTTGAAGCCCTCGTTAAAATTATCAGCATGGGGTTCATAATGCACCAAAATGCCTATTTGAAAGATGGCTGGAATTGGATTGATTTTATTGTGGTAGTCATAGGGTAAGGTGGCTGAGTTTTATGCTTCAGACTTATTGAAGGAATCCCTGGGATTCCGAAACTTAAAGCATTAAGAACTTTAAGAGTACTAAGACCACTTAGAAGTATCAATGCTGTCCCAAGCATGAGAAGGTTGATTGGTTCTCTCCTCAGTGCACTGCCAGAGCTCGCTAATGTGGTGTTGTTCTTGATGTTTGTGTTTATCCTATTTGGGATTCTCGGGGTGCAACAATTTTCAGGTGGGCTTTATTGGAGATGCAGGTTAACCGAAACTCCTGATGAAAATGGCTTTTGGCCTATCGATGAGGATATCCCTAGACTCTGCTCTGGCACAGGAGAAGGTCAATTTACTTGCCCTCTAGATCGCACATGTGGCCATCCTCTCCTAAGTGGGTACAATATACCCCTTGAAAAAGAAAACATCTCTGATTCTGAGTTGATCAGCTATGGGATGCTAAGTTTTGACAATATTGGCATTGGCATTATAACCATTTTCACTGTAATCACTCTTGAAGGATGGACCTAACTCATGTACAATGTAAGTGACCTCATTTCATTAGCAGTTGATGGATTCAAATTTGACGTTTATGGCTGCATCTTATTTTTGCCTTCTTGTGCTTTTTGGATCTTTCTTCATTTTGAATTTGATCCTTGCAGTTATCATGGATGCTTTCGACAAGAACGCTAAACTCTAGGCAGAAGAAGATAGAGAAGCAATTATCAATGAAAGAGAAAGTATTCAGAATTTGTCTGCTTCTCCTGATCATAAACCGAAGGATAGTAGTGTGTCATCACCAGAGAGTAGGAATGAGGGTAATAGCTTTAAAAAGGAAGAGGAAAGCCATGAAATCAGTTTAAATTTGAAATTCAGCTCAAGATCAAAAAATTCTTATGTCCCTGTCTAACACTCAAGAGAAGCCACAAACCCAAATGTAAATTTCTATTTCTTATTCTAGTTAAATATCTAAGACTAAGTGTGTGGGACAGAAGAGCAAATGCTCGAGAAAGAGAAACATTCAGAATTTTCTCATTAAATAGACCTTGGAGGCATTCCTGGAATCCTAGATTAGGATACAAATGATGATTCTATACCTCATCGTGCTTAGAACAATAGAATCTACAAATTCTTTTACCAAATTTGCTCTCATAACATCTTTGGAGCAATTGTCGTCCTTCTAATTGTTGGGAATACTCTTGTGTTGGCAATGGACAAACATCCAATTGATCCTGAAGAATTTCGTGCTCTAGAATTGACCAATGAAATTTTCACTTGGTGTTTCTTTGCTGAAATGCTCATCAAACTAATTGGACTTGGGATGAAAGAGTATGGAAGAGACAAATTCAACCTCTTTGACTGTTCCATTGTGATTGTCTCACTTCTTGAGAGTATCATGTCTTGGGCTAATATCAATGGTAAGCATGTGTTATTATTGTAAGCGATTAATGGAGGTGCAATATCAGCCTTTAGGGGAGTTAGACTGCTCAGAGTATTCAAACTTGCAAGATCGTGGAAGAGTTTTTAGGAAATGTTGATAAAAATTGGGAAGACGGTCAAGGATATCAGTAGTTTCTCTATCCTTCTTTTCCTCTTTATGTTCACTTATTCCCTCCTTGGCATGGAACTTTTCGCCTACAATGTTAAATACAATGATGACAACATCATAGACCTAACCAATGGTTCAAGCCCCAGAGCAAATTTTGATTCATTCCTCTATGCAATGACAACTGTCTTTATTGTACTTATTGGAGAGGTAACAAGTTTTTATTATCTAAGGACTGGAACAATGTGATGTATGCTCATGTGAGAGTGGTCGGGGACATCACTATGGTCTATTTCATTTCCCTTGTCATATTTGGAAACTTTATTCTTCTCAATTTGTTTTTGGCCATTCTCCTCAAAAACTTTGAGGAAGAAGATAAGCCTGAGCCAGAAGAAGACCAGATTGAACCCAAGAATAGTAAGGGTTGTTTGACCAATTTAGAAATAAACATACTTAAAAGGTCTATAGAATTACTTAGTGATAAATGCCCTTGCTTCAAAAGAAGAAAATCTCAAAAACAAGAATAAGAGTCTATATTTTCCGAATATGTGAGCTCCAAGGAAGATGGCACTACACCTCAATTCGAATCTAATTGATCTTCTCTGGAACATGGATGTTAGAGAAGATAGTAGTTTAACAAAGGAAAGCTTGCCTAAGTCCTAAGTAAATTCAAAGAGAGTGGACCTGAGCTCACTCACGATCATGAAGATAATATGCAGAAAGATTCTTCAGCAAGGTTTACAAACAGTCCAAGAGTGGTAACTTCTTGCTTTAAAGAAAAAGAGTCTTCATAGAAAATGTGATAGTGAATATCATTCAAATGAAAATTCCATTATGCTAGCCGACCAGAGAATCTTAGAAAGACCACCATCTCAAACATCAAGAAAAGATCTTCCATAGTAATTAATTTGTTCCTTAAACAAAGAACCGAAATTCAGATACCTATTCAAGATAGTGAAAGTGATTCTAAAAGAAAATCGCCCCTGCTTGAAAGAATAAATACCTAGAAAGTCAAAAAGAAATCCAGCTTTATCACAAAAAAGAGTCTTTTGACGAGCAAAGATTTAGAGTTGAATGGAAAGTCAATTTATCTGTTCGGGCCTAAAGCTGGATTAGAGAGTTGTGCAGGAAAATCGTCTATCATCCCAAATTTGATCCATTTATCCTTGTGATGATCATTTTCTCTACTATTCTGCTCACTTTAGAAAACCCATTAGATAATCCTAACGGATAGAAGGCCATCATACTGTTCAACATAGATATCGTTGTGACAACTATTTTTACTTTGGAGTTGGTGATGAAGGTGATAGTGTTTGGGTTTATTTTCAATGGGAAACAGAGCTACATCCGAAATCCATGGAATATCATTGATTTTATTATCGTTGTGTTCTCAGTAAAGATCAATAATTATCTTAGATTGTTTCCCTCTCGGCAAGCACTATAAATTTGAAGTTTATAAAGGCATTGAGAATGCTCAGAGTCTTAAGACCTCTACGCATGATTTCTCGGAATGAAGGATTGAAGGTAACTCACCTACTCAATGACAGGTTGCTGTTTAATCTCTCATTAATGCTGGGCCTGGTATAGGAAACGTCTTAGTTATTTCACTCTTATTCTTCATGCTTTTTGGAATTTTCGGAACCAACTACTTCAAAGGAGTGTTCTTCATTTGTGAAGGATAAGAAGAATCAATAGTTAGTGAATTCCTTGACAACATTGAGGAAAAATGGAGTTGTGTTAACAATGGAGGAGAATGGATAAATATGGACTCCAATTTTGACAACACATTCAATTCTATGATATCTCTTTTTGAAATGTCCACCACTGAAGGCTGGATTGGTGTGATGTAAGTTTGATAGTCAAAATCCTAGGTGGAGTGGAGTTGATGCAACGGAAATAGATAGTACTCCAGTGCGTGATTCTTCTCCATATTGGGTTTTCTTTTTTGTTTTTTTCATCATTGTCGGCTCTCTTTTCATTCTCAATCTTTTCGTGGGAGTTGTGATCAACACCTTCAATGCTGAAAAAGAAAAACTTGGAAAAAACCATTTACTGACCGAATCTCAACGAGAATGGCTTCAAATCCAATTGATATGTTTCAAATCAAAACCAGTGAGGATCTAAAAGCTGACAGAGTCTAAAATACGAAATTTCTGCATTATCATTGCAAACCATCCATCTTTCGATGGCATTATTATCACTTGCATTATCATCAATACAATTATCCTTGGCCTGAAGTGGTATGATGAACCAGATAACCTACAAACCATTTTGGAGACAATCAACTATGGTTTTGCAGGGATTTTTACTATTGAAGCTATAATTAAACTAGTGGCATACAAATAGAAATACTTTCAAGATGGATGGAACAATTTTGATTTCGTTATTGTTATTGGCACCTTCATTGGAATACTCATTTCTAATTTAACAAAAGTTAGCTTAGGGCCATAGACTACTCTGATTAGGTCTTTTAGAATAGGGAGAATTTTCAGACTTGTGAAGAAGGCAAAGTCTCTCAGGATGATCTTCAACACATTCGTAATTACGATTCCTTCCTTAGCGAATGTTGGAGGGCTCCTCATTCTTCTACTGTACCTCTATTCAATCCTAGGTGTTTTCCTGTTTGCTACTGTGAAATTACAAGATGCTCTCTCTATTCATGCTAACTTTCAGTATTTTGGAATTGCATTTCTGACATTGATCAGAATATCGACAGGAGAAGCTTGGAATGAAATTATGGCAGACTGTAAGAGACAGAAGTCCGTGAATTTCGATTGTGAAGAAGATACTGACTATGATAAAATCTAAGCAAATGGTGGGGTGCCTAATGGATGTGGTTCCGACGCAGCAGTTATTTTCTTTATGAGTTTCCTCCTCATTGTCACCTTCATTTTCCTGAATTTGTTCATTGCTATTATCCTAGAAGGGTTCGGTGATACGAATACAGCTGAAAATCTGCTTGTCTCAGAAAGTGTCATTAATGAATTCTAAGAGGTTTGGCTTGAGTTCGATCCAGATGTAAGTTCTCTTTTATCCCTCCTTTAGGGCACTGGCTTTATCAAGGCATCAATGGGAGAAGAATTCCTTACACGTCTCATTGAGCAGAAAAATGATCTAGTGATAAACTATGGAGACTATTTCAACAGCTCTTAGAGAATCAACAATTTCATTGCCAAAATGGAGTTTCCCACCTATCATAATTTTTCAAAATACCACTATTGGGATGTGCTCAGCAAACTATCTTAGAAGCATTTTCAAAAAGACCTCAAAAACTAATTGAAAGAACAAACCCAAAATAACAACTTAATGTTTGGCACTCAAAATGAACAAGATTTGGAAGAGTCAATTAACTCTGAAAACCTATTTGAAGATGTAGTGATTGGTGATCTTCACGAACGTGCTGTCCAAGAGAAAATTTCAATATATGAACAATTCAGTAAAGTGAAGTAGAAGTCGTTGAAGACCTATGTTAAACAAGTGGACACTTTTAACAACAAAATTTTCGATTCAGCATACGTTGTATATGGATTGAAGGTCCAAGAAAGAGTCAAGCAATTTATCAGAGCCATTAGAGAAAAAGCAGCATTAAGGAAGAGTCGATAAATAAGTGGATCAAGTGCAAGCTCTGTTGAACTAGTGGCACCCCCTAGACCACTATATAAAAAAAAGATCAGTTCTCTAGCTGAGTTGGTAAAATTAAAGCAGGAAAGTGAAAAATCTAAATATGAGGAACTTTAAAGAACAAGTAGCTTGAAATCAAATCTAATCAATTCCATTAATAGAAGTATTGACTTTCATAATCATGAATCTGAACAAACTGAAGTGTATTTGAATTTAAAGTCAAATAGGAAAGACGATCAAAGTGAAATCTCTCCTCCTCCTAAATAAGAATCATCCCCTATAAAGAGTGAAACGAAGGCGAACATATCTTCTGAAAAAGTTAAATCGCTCTTGTCAAAGTCACTTGAACAAATCAATAAGGATATGCAAAACAAAAAAATCCATGAAGAAGAAGAAATCTAAGAGTACCAGCTCTAGTCTAAAGTCTTGCGAGATAAAAGGAAATCTTCACAAGAAACAGTAAGACAGCTTAATGAAAGATCCGCTCGACTATCCTCAGGAATTCCATGTCATCAAATCGATCTTGTTAACATGAAAACAATGAGGACTCAGCGAATGATTGCCAAACGCCCATCGACTAGTATGCCAAGATAGATTTCAACTTGAAATGCAGGGGGGCACATGAAGACTACTCATCAGATGTTTAAGCTTGCTCCTTCTCAAGCACTTGACATAGAATCAGGATTTAACACTTAATCATCCAATGTGAACCCTCAAAAACTCAAGAACAAAACATCAAAATCAAAGAAAGCTTCTAATTAGATCGCTCCATTTTCCTATAAAAAGAATACGGAGAGAAGCTAGAGGAATCTAGACATGATCGTTTTTCCTGCTTTAATGGGGTAAATCCCTCTAACTATCAGTGCTCGGAATTACCCTGATGTAAGGCCTCGGTCTACAAGGGTATAGGATGGTGGGATCTCTAGACAGACATCAATATCTTCAAGAAAGGTGTCCAAAGATATGAAAAAGATGGCAAGGAGCAATACTAAGTCAATGGAGCCTTCTTATCACAAGAAGAAATTTCATGAAATCAAAGCAAGGGTGAAATTAGGAAACTTCCATTCTCCAGTTAGAGATAACAAAAATAGTGAAGACGAAAAGGATGAAATCTTTTCCCCTGTAATGACGACTCCTGGAGTATCTGGAAGAGGAGAATATAAGAAGAGTGCTACTCTTAACCAACAACATAAGCATGGGGAATACTCAAACAGCAGCCTTTCTGAATTTGAAAGCATCCAGGACTTTTAATTAAGATCTTAATTTATTTCAAAAATTTGAGTTAAAGAATTCCTCAATCGTTACCCAATTTCTCCTCTTTCACGTATTCGATATCAATACCTTGTTGCTTTCTCAGGGACTAGAGTTTCTCTTTCTCCTCTGCGTTCAATGGTTTTTGAGCATTGAAGATAAGGTTGTGGAAGACCTGTATGAACCATTTGGCACTTCTGTATTATTCAGGTTGCCACTCTTTCTGGATCCCTATTTCCCCTGATTCGTCATAAATGTTGAGCCACCACCAATCCTTGTGCCTCACAGTGTCTCTCCTCAACTTATCAAGTTCAACTTCTTTTCTAAGAATCAGAATAATCTAAATACTCCCATCTGACACAAAGCAGAAAATCATCAAATTCAGGTTTGCAGTTGCCCTCTTTTCCCATTCCTTTTTTTGCCTATACTTAAACTCATGAATTTACAGTGCATTCTGCAAAAGCCTCCCCTGTTTGCCAGCACTTTCTTCTTGCAATTTTATTGGCTTCAAGTCTAAGCTCTCTTTCTTTTTTCCCCCTAAAAATATTCAACCTCCAATCCCCAACTACAAGAGGTTAATACAATTTTCATACCCCATAATGGTGGTCTAGTTTTTACAACATAGTCTGGCTCAGTTGTGAGCTTAGGCATTTCTTTGATTGAATCAAATTTAGGCTTCTTCCAATTTGTCCTTTTCTCTTTCCTTGGCTTTGGTGGTTCTTCTTCCTTAGATTGCTGGTCTTCATAGCATAAAGAACCCCTTACTTTTCTATTCTTCCATTTTTAATATTACAGCACAAGGAAAGAGAAAAGGACAAATTGGAAGAAGCCTAAATTTGATTCAATCAAAGAAATGCCTAAGCTCACAACTGAGCCAGACTATGTTGTAAAAACTAGACCACCATTATGGGGTATGAAAATTGTATTAACCTCTTGTAGTTGGGGATTGGAGGTTGAATATTTTTAGGGGGAAAAAAGAAAGAGAGCTTAGACTTGAAGCCAATAAAATTGCAAGAAGAAAGTGCTGGCAAACAGGGGAGGCTTTTGCAGAATGCACTGTAAATTCATGAGTTTAAGTATAGGCAAAAAAAGGAATGGGAAAAGAGGGCAACTGCAAACCTGAATTTGATGATTTTCTGCTTTGTGTCAGATGGGAGTATTTAGATTATTCTGATTCTTAGAAAAGAAGTTGAACTTGATAAGTTGAGGAGAGACACTGTGAGGCACAAGGATTGGTGGTGGCTCAACATTTATGACGAATCAGGGGAAATAGGGATCCAGAAAGAGTGGCAACCTGAATAATACAGAAGTGCCAAATGGTTCATACAGGTCTTCCACAACCTTATCTTCAATGCTCAAAAACCATTGAACGCAGAGGAGAAAGAGAAACTCTAGTCCCTGAGAAAGCAACAAGGTATTGATATCGAATACGTGAAAGAGGAGAAATTGGGTAACGATTGAGGAATTCTTTAACTCAAATTTTTGAAATAAATTAAGATCTTAATTAAAAGTCCTGGATGCTTTCAAATTCAGAAAGGCTGCTGTTTGAGTATTCCCCATGCTTATGTTGTTGGTTAAGAGTAGCACTCTTCTTATATTCTCCTCTTCCAGATACTCCAGGAGTCGTCATTACAGGGGAAAAGATTTCATCCTTTTCGTCTTCACTATTTTTGTTATCTCTAACTGGAGAATGGAAGTTTCCTAATTTCACCCTTGCTTTGATTTCATGAAATTTCTTCTTGTGATAAGAAGGCTCCATTGACTTAGTATTGCTCCTTGCCATCTTTTTCATATCTTTGGACACCTTTCTTGAAGATATTGATGTCTGTCTAGAGATCCCACCATCCTATACCCTTGTAGACCGAGGCCTTACATCAGGGTAATTCCGAGCACTGATAGTTAGAGGGATTTACCCCATTAAAGCAGGAAAAACGATCATGTCTAGATTCCTCTAGCTTCTCTCCGTATTCTTTTTATAGGAAAATGGAGCGATCTAATTAGAAGCTTTCTTTGATTTTGATGTTTTGTTCTTGAGTTTTTGAGGGTTCACATTGGATGATTAAGTGTTAAATCCTGATTCTATGTCAAGTGCTTGAGAAGGAGCAAGCTTAAACATCTGATGAGTAGTCTTCATGTGCCCCCCTGCATTTCAAGTTGAAATCTATCTTGGCATACTAGTCGATGGGCGTTTGGCAATCATTCGCTGAGTCCTCATTGTTTTCATGTTAACAAGATCGATTTGATGACATGGAATTCCTGAGGATAGTCGAGCGGATCTTTCATTAAGCTGTCTTACTGTTTCTTGTGAAGATTTCCTTTTATCTCGCAAGACTTTAGACTAGAGCTGGTACTCTTAGATTTCTTCTTCTTCATGGATTTTTTTGTTTTGCATATCCTTATTGATTTGTTCAAGTGACTTTGACAAGAGCGATTTAACTTTTTCAGAAGATATGTTCGCCTTCGTTTCACTCTTTATAGGGGATGATTCTTATTTAGGAGGAGGAGAGATTTCACTTTGATCGTCTTTCCTATTTGACTTTAAATTCAAATACACTTCAGTTTGTTCAGATTCATGATTATGAAAGTCAATACTTCTATTAATGGAATTGATTAGATTTGATTTCAAGCTACTTGTTCTTTAAAGTTCCTCATATTTAGATTTTTCACTTTCCTGCTTTAATTTTACCAACTCAGCTAGAGAACTGATCTTTTTTTTATATAGTGGTCTAGGGGGTGCCACTAGTTCAACAGAGCTTGCACTTGATCCACTTATTTATCGACTCTTCCTTAATGCTGCTTTTTCTCTAATGGCTCTGATAAATTGCTTGACTCTTTCTTGGACCTTCAATCCATATACAACGTATGCTGAATCGAAAATTTTGTTGTTAAAAGTGTCCACTTGTTTAACATAGGTCTTCAACGACTTCTACTTCACTTTACTGAATTGTTCATATATTGAAATTTTCTCTTGGACAGCACGTTCGTGAAGATCACCAATCACTACATCTTCAAATAGGTTTTCAGAGTTAATTGACTCTTCCAAATCTTGTTCATTTTGAGTGCCAAACATTAAGTTGTTATTTTGGGTTTGTTCTTTCAATTAGTTTTTGAGGTCTTTTTGAAAATGCTTCTAAGATAGTTTGCTGAGCACATCCCAATAGTGGTATTTTGAAAAATTATGATAGGTGGGAAACTCCATTTTGGCAATGAAATTGTTGATTCTCTAAGAGCTGTTGAAATAGTCTCCATAGTTTATCACTAGATCATTTTTCTGCTCAATGAGACGTGTAAGGAATTCTTCTCCCATTGATGCCTTGATAAAGCCAGTGCCCTAAAGGAGGGATAAAAGAGAACTTACATCTGGATCGAACTCAAGCCAAACCTCTTAGAATTCATTAATGACACTTTCTGAGACAAGCAGATTTTCAGCTGTATTCGTATCACCGAACCCTTCTAGGATAATAGCAATGAACAAATTCAGGAAAATGAAGGTGACAATGAGGAGGAAACTCATAAAGAAAATAACTGCTGCGTCGGAACCACATCCATTAGGCACCCCACCATTTGCTTAGATTTTATCATAGTCAGTATCTTCTTCACAATCGAAATTCACGGACTTCTGTCTCTTACAGTCTGCCATAATTTCATTCCAAGCTTCTCCTGTCGATATTCTGATCAATGTCAGAAATGCAATTCCAAAATACTGAAAGTTAGCATGAATAGAGAGAGCATCTTGTAATTTCACAGTAGCAAACAGGAAAACACCTAGGATTGAATAGAGGTACAGTAGAAGAATGAGGAGCCCTCCAACATTCGCTAAGGAAGGAATCGTAATTACGAATGTGTTGAAGATCATCCTGAGAGACTTTGCCTTCTTCACAAGTCTGAAAATTCTCCCTATTCTAAAAGACCTAATCAGAGTAGTCTATGGCCCTAAGCTAACTTTTGTTAAATTAGAAATGAGTATTCCAATGAAGGTGCCAATAACAATAACGAAATCAAAATTGTTCCATCCATCTTGAAAGTATTTCTATTTGTATGCCACTAGTTTAATTATAGCTTCAATAGTAAAAATCCCTGCAAAACCATAGTTGATTGTCTCCAAAATGGTTTGTAGGTTATCTGGTTCATCATACCACTTCAGGCCAAGGATAATTGTATTGATGATAATGCAAGTGATAATAATGCCATCGAAAGATGGATGGTTTGCAATGATAATGCAGAAATTTCGTATTTTAGACTCTGTCAGCTTTTAGATCCTCACTGGTTTTGATTTGAAACATATCAATTGGATTTGAAGCCATTCTCGTTGAGATTCGGTCAGTAAATGGTTTTTTCCAAGTTTTTCTTTTTCAGCATTGAAGGTGTTGATCACAACTCCCACGAAAAGATTGAGAATGAAAAGAGAGCCGACAATGATGAAAAAAACAAAAAAGAAAACCCAATATGGAGAAGAATCACGCACTGGAGTACTATCTATTTCCGTTGCATCAACTCCACTCCACCTAGGATTTTGACTATCAAACTTACATCACACCAATCCAGCCTTCAGTGGTGGACATTTCAAAAAGAGATATCATAGAATTGAATGTGTTGTCAAAATTGGAGTCCATATTTATCCATTCTCCTCCATTGTTAACACAACTCCATTTTTCCTCAATGTTGTCAAGGAATTCACTAACTATTGATTCTTCTTATCCTTCACAAATGAAGAACACTCCTTTGAAGTAGTTGGTTCCGAAAATTCCAAAAAGCATGAAGAATAAGAGTGAAATAACTAAGACGTTTCCTATACCAGGCCCAGCATTAATGAGAGATTAAACAGCAACCTGTCATTGAGTAGGTGAGTTACCTTCAATCCTTCATTCCGAGAAATCATGCGTAGAGGTCTTAAGACTCTGAGCATTCTCAATGCCTTTATAAACTTCAAATTTATAGTGCTTGCCGAGAGGGAAACAATCTAAGATAATTATTGATCTTTACTGAGAACACAACGATAATAAAATCAATGATATTCCATGGATTTCGGATGTAGCTCTGTTTCCCATTGAAAATAAACCCAAACACTATCACCTTCATCACCAACTCCAAAGTAAAAATAGTTGTCACAACGATATCTATGTTGAACAGTATGATGGCCTTCTATCCGTTAGGATTATCTAATGGGTTTTCTAAAGTGAGCAGAATAGTAGAGAAAATGATCATCACAAGGATAAATGGATCAAATTTGGGATGATAGACGATTTTCCTGCACAACTCTCTAATCCAGCTTTAGGCCCGAACAGATAAATTGACTTTCCATTCAACTCTAAATCTTTGCTCGTCAAAAGACTCTTTTTTGTGATAAAGCTGGATTTCTTTTTGACTTTCTAGGTATTTATTCTTTCAAGCAGGGGCGATTTTCTTTTAGAATCACTTTCACTATCTTGAATAGGTATCTGAATTTCGGTTCTTTGTTTAAGGAACAAATTAATTACTATGGAAGATCTTTTCTTGATGTTTGAGATGGTGGTCTTTCTAAGATTCTCTGGTCGGCTAGCATAATGGAATTTTCATTTGAATGATATTCACTATCACATTTTCTATGAAGACTCTTTTTCTTTAAAGCAAGAAGTTACCACTCTTGGACTGTTTGTAAACCTTGCTGAAGAATCTTTCTGCATATTATCTTCATGATCGTGAGTGAGCTCAGGTCCACTCTCTTTGAATTTACTTAGGACTTAGGCAAGCTTTCCTTTGTTAAACTACTATCTTCTCTAACATCCATGTTCCAGAGAAGATCAATTAGATTCGAATTGAGGTGTAGTGCCATCTTCCTTGGAGCTCACATATTCGGAAAATATAGACTCTTATTCTTGTTTTTGAGATTTTCTTCTTTTGAAGCAAGGGCATTTATCACTAAGTAATTCTATAGACCTTTTAAGTATGTTTATTTCTAAATTGGTCAAACAACCCTTACTATTCTTGGGTTCAATCTGGTCTTCTTCTGGCTCAGGCTTATCTTCTTCCTCAAAGTTTTTGAGGAGAATGGCCAAAAACAAATTGAGAAGAATAAAGTTTCCAAATATGACAAGGGAAATGAAATAGACCATAGTGATGTCCCCGACCACTCTCACATGAGCATACATCACATTGTTCCAGTCCTTAGATAATAAAAACTTGTTACCTCTCCAATAAGTACAATAAAGACAGTTGTCATTGCATAGAGGAATGAATCAAAATTTGCTCTGGGGCTTGAACCATTGGTTAGGTCTATGATGTTGTCATCATTGTATTTAACATTGTAGGCGAAAAGTTCCATGCCAAGGAGGGAATAAGTGAACATAAAGAGGAAAAGAAGGATAGAGAAACTACTGATATCCTTGACCGTCTTCCCAATTTTTATCAACATTTCCTAAAAACTCTTCCACGATCTTGCAAGTTTGAATACTCTGAGCAGTCTAACTCCCCTAAAGGCTGATATTGCACCTCCATTAATCGCTTACAATAATAACACATGCTTACCATTGATATTAGCCCAAGACATGATACTCTCAAGAAGTGAGACAATCACAATGGAACAGTCAAAGAGGTTGAATTTGTCTCTTCCATACTCTTTCATCCCAAGTCCAATTAGTTTGATGAGCATTTCAGCAAAGAAACACCAAGTGAAAATTTCATTGGTCAATTCTAGAGCACGAAATTCTTCAGGATCAATTGGATGTTTGTCCATTGCCAACACAAGAGTATTCCCAACAATTAGAAGGACGACAATTGCTCCAAAGATGTTATGAGAGCAAATTTGGTAAAAGAATTTGTAGATTCTATTGTTCTAAGCACGATGAGGTATAGAATCATCATTTGTATCCTAATCTAGGATTCCAGGAATGCCTCCAAGGTCTATTTAATGAGAAAATTCTGAATGTTTCTCTTTCTCGAGCATTTGCTCTTCTGTCCCACACACTTAGTCTTAGATATTTAACTAGAATAAGAAATAGAAATTTACATTTGGGTTTGTGGCTTCTCTTGAGTGTTAGACAGGGACATAAGAATTTTTTGATCTTGAGCTGAATTTCAAATTTAAACTGATTTCATGGCTTTCCTCTTCCTTTTTAAAGCTATTACCCTCATTCCTACTCTCTGGTGATGACACACTACTATCCTTCGGTTTATGATCAGGAGAAGCAGACAAATTCTGAATACTTTCTCTTTCATTGATAATTGCTTCTCTATCTTCTTCTGCCTAGAGTTTAGCGTTCTTGTCGAAAGCATCCATGATAACTGCAAGGATCAAATTCAAAATGAAGAAAGATCCAAAAAGCACAAGAAGGCAAAAATAAGATGCAGCCATAAACGTCAAATTTGAATCCATCAACTGCTAATGAAATGAGGTCACTTACATTGTACATGAGTTAGGTCCATCCTTCAAGAGTGATTACAGTGAAAATGGTTATAATGCCAATGCCAATATTGTCAAAACTTAGCATCCCATAGCTGATCAACTCAGAATCAGAGATGTTTTCTTTTTCAAGGGGTATATTGTACCCACTTAGGAGAGGATGGCCACATGTGCGATCTAGAGGGCAAGTAAATTGACCTTCTCCTGTGCCAGAGCAGAGTCTAGGGATATCCTCATCGATAGGCCAAAAGCCATTTTCATCAGGAGTTTCGGTTAACCTGCATCTCCAATAAAGCCCACCTGAAAATTGTTGCACCCCGAGAATCCCAAATAGGATAAACACAAACATCAAGAACAACACCACATTAGCGAGCTCTGGCAGTGCACTGAGGAGAGAACCAATCAACCTTCTCATGCTTGGGACAGCATTGATACTTCTAAGTGGTCTTAGTACTCTTAAAGTTCTTAATGCTTTAAGTTTCGGAATCCCAGGGATTCCTTCAATAAGTCTGAAGCATAAAACTCAGCCACCTTACCCTATGACTACCACAATAAAATCAATCCAATTCCAGCCATCTTTCAAATAGGCATTTTGGTGCATTATGAACCCCATGCTGATAATTTTAACGAGGGCTTCAAATGTAAAAGCAACAGTAAAGAACAACGAAGAACTTTCGATAAAGTTGTTCTTAGCTGTTTTGTTGTCTCTGTCGCCATAATCATACATCGCTAGGAAGAGAGAGTTCATAAAGATGATGACGATAATAAATCAGTCGAACCAGCTATAAATAATTTGTTCCTATACCTCCATTCAGTCAACCACACTAGAGCTTTGCGAAGGATGTTAGTTTTAGAAAGTAGATTTAGTGACTTTTTAGCATACTAAGAGTAAATCATCTACCTACAATGACTGTTTTCCCATGTACTTCGAATCAGGCTCCATCAATCTATTGAGCTTTTTACTTTGCATATGAAATTTCTTCTTCCATCTAGTTTGGTGATGAAGGATTTGAGTACTATTTCCTTTTCAGATCGTCTTTTAGTAGGCTGGAAATTCATAATGACTTTTTAGAGGGTCTGTTTTTCCTTGTCTGTGAAATGCCTCTTCTCTCCAGTTCTGAATAAAAATTACGATTCCTACTCGATAGATTTTTCCAGTGGTTTAAGATAATTGGAGTCAGATATCAAAGCTTCTTCCATTATTTAAATAACCAGTTCGACTAGGTAAAAAAGTAAGGGGTTTTGGGGTTTTGGGGTTTTGGGGTTTTGGGGTTTTGGGGTTTTGGGGTTTTGGGGTTTTGGGGTTTTGGGGTT
>JAGYYR010000025.1:0-16131 GCA_021439965.1 Uronychia setigera | reverse complement strand
CTTCTTCCTCTTGTTCTTCTACTTCTTCAACCTTTGGCTGGGTTGGGTTTATGAATTTGGGCTGGTTACAGGTATCAAGTTTCTTAACAAGGTATTTGGAGGGAAGGTAGTCGTCACCAGCTTCATTTTGCCTCTGGTAGACTTCGAAGCAGAGGAGAAGGACTAAGATGATCAAGGTTGCTTTGGCAATGTTGGCAAACAATCTGGATGATCCTCTGATCTTCTCAAATTCTTCATTGAGGCTTTTCACCTTCTCATTCAAACCAACTAGCACTGTCTAGTTGCTTTGGATGTGCTTTTCAAAGCTGTTAAGAAGGTTGTGAGCCAATTCTTCTCTATGGTTTTGGTGGGTGTCTTGTTGGTCAAGGATTTCGTCACTCATTCCACAACTTAATATCAAATTTGCATCTTTTTCATTATAATAAATTTGAAGAAACTTAGGATTATGATTAAAATTGCGGAAAAAGATCTGAGGGCACTTAAGAGTAATATTTAAATATGGAAGAGAATGAATCAGAAGACAAGAGACTTATTGTTCATCTTATTAACAGCTAGCGCCAAAACCAATCATTAATTGATGAACTCTATGACATCCACAAACGCTAGAAAGTCTTCTTGAGAAAGCAAATTGAGGAGACTTTTTCAGAACTAAAACTCTACTATGCGTTTTACTCCAACAACCTTAATGAAAGTAGACTGAAACTGTTGAAATTGCTTGTGATTGGGGACGCGTGCATCATAATTCTAGGACTGCTGACTTTCGTGTACAATTTTTCTTTTATGTGGCTGGCATGCATGATGCTCTATTCAATTTGCACAGGTATTATTGGAGTTCCCTCCACCGTTCTGTTAAAGCAGTAAATGCTCATTACCTACACTAACTCCAATTACGTGGTCTTTGGAGTTGCGATTGTTTTCCTCATCATTGAAATGATCATTCTATCGGAAACCCCTTAAATCCTCTATATCATTATTGCAATTATACGAGTCTTTGTTCACAGAAGACACCTCAGTGATTTTGTCCTAAAAGTTGAACATTTTTACAAGATGATTGAAGAATACAAGAAAAAGCCAGCTGAGCAAGTGCTGGTAGCATAAAGGCCCTTAATAGAACCCCCAAATCAAAGACAAAATAACATAGGAGCGCCTTCAAACATTCATAGACCAAACATTCAGCCGATTCTACCTGTGATTGAGGAAATGGAATCCAACCAGAGTCAAAGCCACTAAAGCAATCATCACAGTCAACAAAGCTAGCATGATAATGATTAATAATCTGATTATAACTCAAGGGATAACATTGCTAGTAGGAGCAGCAATGCATAACAGTCTGACCCACCCCCATCACCATCTGTTCAATCAAGTACTACTAGTCTCCAGACAGCTTAGAGTAGGTTCCCATCTGAGTAGAACAGAGAAAGTTTAATAAATGAAGATGAGGATAGAAGAAGGAGCCTGGGTAGTGGATTTGAAGAAGGAGCTGAAGATCCACTTGTAATGATAAGCGAGCAACTCAAAAGCAAAATTCAAAATGTCTTCAAGTTTGGAATCTCAACTGTTTTCAAAGGAGGTTACTCCATCATGAATTATGCAAGGGGGATCACTAAAGGAGCTCCTAAGGATTCTCCAGATAGTGACCCTGAGCATCCGAATTCAAGTTTTAATCGACAGAGTGGAGAGGATGATAAAGAAGTGAGTTCAAAAATGATGAACGATGATGAGGTTAATGTATCTGATATCAAAATGGAGGAAAACGAGTGCATTATTTGTGTTAGCTCCCCTCCTAATGCAGTCCTCTATAGGTGTGGACATATTTGTATGTGCTACCAGTGCGCCAAGGCTGTCCAAATCCAAGCTAGGATTTGCCCGATTTGTAGAGAGCCTATCACAGATGTAATCAAGTGCTTTAAAAATAATTAACTTTGACTGCATTAAACTTAAATCATTCCTTGAACACCAGAATTTCATTGGACATCAACTTTTTTATAGTGAAAAGGCCTATCATGTGATCAATTTCCTCAAGCATGTTCTCTGAATTCTCCCCAGAGCTTCTCTTCACCCTCATCTCTAATGACTTCTCTTTATCCTCTTCAAAGCATTGGAATATTAAGCTTTTCTCATCTGTGTAAACAGTGACCATGAAGAACCTCCCATCAATCTCTGCTCCTTTCCTATAAACCAACTCACAATTGTCTCCTAAAAGTTCATCTAGTTCATCTGCCTTTTCAATGCTCAATACCAGTTCTTTTTCAACTTCTTGTATCCTCAACTCAGGTAAAATTTCATTGAGAATATTGTCTAAATCCTTGAGTGGTTTATCTTTAATTTCAGCGTCTTTAACTTGCAACTTTAAATTTTCTCCTCCTTCATCTATTTTTGCTTCAAAAATCATTTCGTCGGCTGATTTGTTGGCCATTACTGTAAGTAAGCATGGGAAGGAGGAAATGCTCAGTCTTCTTTTTAGCAGCAAAATCAATTCTTGCTTCTTTTTATTCTTCTTTCTTAAATCATTGAAGGATACAACATTCTTCTTTTAACTGCCTTTTTCAGACAAGAGCATTGTCTAGCCCATTTTAATAGGCTAGGTGTAATCAAGCTTATTCAAGTTTTCATCTCCCTGTAGTGTTAGCTTGGATCTGTCATTAAGAGAGTCAGTTTGCTGGTTTGGAATTGGAGTGTCTTCCCCTCATACCTATTGATCATCCCCAACAGCTGCTTCAGCAATCATTTCTACTTCTTTTTCTTGTCTTACTGATGGAGGATGAGATGATCTAATAGAAATACGGGAAACACTCTTCTTGATCGATCTCTTGGAACTGATTCTACTATAGGCCTTTCCTGACCTTTAAGATTCTTTGGCTTCATTTTTAGCAGGCTTTTCAATTACTTCGAGATCTAATTAAGGAATCTCTTAATCCTACTGTTCTACTGGTACTGGCTTGTCTTCCTCAATTGCTTGTTCAATTTCTTTACTCTGTTCGATAAGTTCAATAGGGGGTTCTTCCTATGGTTTCTCTGAATCTTCTACCTGTTTTTGATTCTCTTCAGCTTAAGCATTTTCCTAAACCTCGACTTCCAGTAACTTTTATTCTTCTACTAGCTTCCTTATAGTTACTCCTTTTTCAATGGCATTAACTAATTTATGCTCTATTAGCTTTTCTAGTAAAACACCTGGTGCATCAAATTTAATAATCATTCCTGGGCTACTCTCTGGGTGATTTTCTTTTGAATTGTCATACTCTGTAGTTAATCTCTCAATGATTTCATTTTTCTCAAGGTCCTTCACCACTAGTCTTGCCTTGTGGTTCCCATTATCTTCTTTCTGATCTTTGATGGCTGTAATCTTCCAACCTTGGTCGTTTTCACTGGATTTTTGGATTACTTCAAATATGATATGGTCCTTGTTCTATCTGACTCTTCTTCCTTTATAGCACTTTTAGACCTTGATAACTGAGTCCACTACTTCATGATCATTCTCATCTACTTAGCATAAATCAAACTCTTCCACCTTTTCCACTTGATTGCCTTCCTCTTCCACCTTTTCCCCTTGTTTATCTTCCTCTTTTAATTCTTTGTCATCTTAATTTGCTTCATGAGTCTATTGATATTGATTTTCCACATGTTATTATTCGACCACTTCATCTTAAGCTTTTTCGGCTTCTTCATTTTGAATTTAGGCTTCATTAGTAGTTTCCTCATGGTTTGGTTTTTCCTGATGGTTCTCTTCTACTTCTTGTTTTTCCTCGATTTCTTTAGGTTCTTCTTTAACTTCCATAGTCTTCTTGCTTTTATATCTTCTCTATATAACCTTTGCACTTCTGTTTTCTTCAAATTCCATCACTTTCTTTTCCCTTTCCTCTTTTTCCTTCTTTTCCTTGGCCTGTTGTTTTTTGCTTTTTGTTTTCCTGAACCTTGACTAAATCATTTTAGCACTCCATTCCTCTTCCTCTGCCTCTTTCTTCCTTTGCAATTCTTCTTGTTCCTACTTTTTCTTCGCTTCTCTTTGTCTGAACCTTTGTTGTATTTTAAGAGCTCCTTGCTCCTCTTCTTCCCTCTGTTTTTGTTCAAGTTTTGCCTACTGTCTCTTTCTGAATCTCTTTTGAATAGCAGATGCTCCTTCTTCTTGTTCTTTTCTAATTTAAATCGCTTCTTTTTCAATATCTCCATAGGAAATGTCAGGTAGATTCATATCAGTGGTTTTCATTTATTTTAGCTCATCTGCTTCAGAGAAATAATCTGCGAGGACGAAACTGTTAGATTTGTTCAATCCGTCGTATCTAAATTCATTTTTAGATTCCTTGGCTTCATCTTTAGCCTTTTCTTTTTCCTCTTCCTTCTCGCAGTTTGCCTCTACTTCCTTTTAGCAAGCTTAATCTTATTCTTCATCAAGTTTCTCTTGCACTTGTTCCGGAATTTGATCTTATTGTTCTTCTTCTTTGTCATCTTTCTGGTCAGCTTTCACTGCTTGAACCAACTCTTCAGCAGCTTGTTCTAATTCTTCTACCTTGGCATCATCTTGCTTTTCTCCTTCTTCATCAGGTAGAGTTTCTTTAGCCTCTTCAACAGGTTCTTCATAAGGGATATCTTGGTTCACTGGAGTAATTTCTTGAATCCCTCCAATGCCAGTTTATGTTTTCTCTCCTTTACTCAGAACTTTTTCACTTTCTCCTTTCACAAATGAATTAAGCTTTGATCCTTTATTTCTTGGGGTGTGTGAGATGGAAGCCTAAGCAATTTCTCCCTTTATCCCACTATCAGTAGGGATTTAGTTGTTGTTTTTGGGAGAGAACTGGAAGGAAAGATTAGGATTGGTCATAAAGTGAGTCTCATTTACTTTTTGAACTGGAGATGGTGCTCCACCAAATGATGAAATGGACTTGTTGTTGTTGGGAGTTTACTGGTTAGTGGTCATATTTAGTGTGATCACAGGCTTGAACTAGAGACGAAGATCAATCATTACTTCTTCATTCGTCTTGTTAATGTACTAGGTCAAGGAAAGGCTTTTTAACAGGTTCTTGAAAAGCTTTGAGTCAAAGGAGGACTCAGAAGGAGGAGGAGCTTTCCCATGGTAGGTGATCTCTACTTCATGAACCATTTGTTCATCTTCTTCGTATCCTTTAATCAACAGATTTCCTTCTGTTGAAGTTGCATAGAACTCTATTTTGAGTGTAATCTTTTTTAAAGAAGTTTCTTCAAAGGTTTTCTGAGTGGAGAAAATAAGCTTAGTGCTCTATGTTTCTTCAGAAGGAGTCTGGAGAGGGTATTTTCTTGTTTTGGTTTGCACAAATACCAGTCTCTACTCATCATCTGGACTAGTGACACCTTCTTCTTCTTTCTTCTTGATCGAGAGATGCCTTCTGTACTTCTTCTAAATAACTGTGGCCACATTATTCAGCTCTGGATCTTGTTCCTCAACTCTCTTCTGTATATCTTCATCTAATTCTCCTTCATCCTTTCCTTCTTTAATCTCTTCCTGGTTCACTAATTCATCTTATTACGACTTTTCCTCAACGTGCTCGTCAGCCTTAACTTCTTCTTCTCCTTCTTCATTTTATGGTGGCTAATGGTCTTCTGCTGGAAGAGTAGGAGTAGGCTTTGAATCAGGGTTGTATGTGTCTTCACCACTCTTTCTTCCCACACCAATTCCTTTGAATTTCCCTTCTTCATCATCTTCTCTTTCCTGCTCTTATATCTGATTTTCCACAGCATTGCTAATGATGTTCTATGAGGCCAATGCCTTTTATATATCACTTATCTATTCTTCATTCTCACTTATGATGGGGGTGAGGTTGCTGTTCTTAGTTTTATCTTTGGGCTCAGTTGTGTCTTGAAGGACATCAATTGGCCTCATTTGTTCAAACATTGGTTTGAACTCTTCATCAAACGATTCAGTTTGAATCTCTCTGTTGATTGATTTCTCAGCTATGATCATGGTTAGATGAGTGTTATTAGAGCCAGTGTCTTCTTTTTCTTTTTAGGAACTAGGTTTTTAAATGGTTTCGCATACCTTGGGTCCCTTCTGTGTTTATATTCAACCTATTGCATTTTCTCATATTGCTATGTCTGAGAATCTGCATTCACTTTGTTGCTCTTAGGAACTTGCTGATAGAGATTAGGTGTATTGCTTACGTTACTGAATTGTTTGATTTCATTCATTTTTTTCATGAAATATGAATCAGAGAGTTCTCCACTATACATTGGCTAGATAGGCTAGGCAGAAGCCACCACATTCTAATTGTAATTGAATCCTGATATCGGTTGCTGATTGTAATTCTAAGGGGAACCAATCAAAGGCTCCCATTGTTGTTCTAAATGTCAATCATGAAACACAGGGGAAGTAGTGTGGTAATGAGCCTGCACATGTTGCTACCTTGAATGTTGATTAGCCAATGCTCCATGCGAGGGGATATTTGATGAGTAGAATTGAGGGGGTTGGATTTAAGGCTGGAACGAATAAGCCTATTTAGACTATTTCGTGGTATTTCCGGATTTCACTTTTGGGTACTTTGGAGGAGCCGTGGATCCTGAAGGAGGAATTCAATTTTTCTTTGTGTGTGGTTGCTGAGTTTGATACATTCGATTTATTTCATCTCCTGATGATGTTTTAATTAGAGAGTTTTCATTGGCATATTGAATAGAGTGAGCTTCATTTGGATCAGGGTCCGTATCTTGTCCAATCCTCATTGGTAAGCTACCATCTGGTCGCTAAGCTGACATAGGCCTAAGTTTTACATTACGAGACTGATTTTGGTTGCTCTGTTGATTTTAAGAGTTTTACTGAGGTTTTGAGTAATTGGATTTCTCTGAAAATAAGAATCCCCTGTCCATCTGATAGAAAATTGGTTCTGGGCCTTGATAATAAGGTCCATTCATAGGCTATGATCCCCCTCCTTCATGCCTCTCTTCAGACCTATATTCATTACCAACAAGTCTCTCTTGTTTCCCAGTATTGAAGTCTTGCATAGTTTCAAATAGATTTTGCTTGTTTTGAGTCTGAACAGTCATTCTGTTCATTGAGTTTCCTCTTCTATTATGATCATCAAATTCCATATGAGACCGGTTATGGGCTTACGCTTACTACCTATGTTTGTTAACTTTGATTTTGAGCTTAACACAGTCAAGAGCTTGCTTGTAGTGGAGAGCCTGAGGATTTAAAGCATTCGTGTGCTTCACTTGAGATGACCAAGCTCGATCATAGTATTTTGCTGCTTCCTTGAACAATCCCATGAATTCACTTTAAGTTCCTATATTGTATTGAGCAATAGTGCGTAGTGACCTCATCTCATGCAAATTAGATCTTATTGAAGATATATCATTAGGATCATATTGTTGTTCTTAGTTGATAAGAGTGAATTCAATCTTTTGTAATGCCATCTTAGCATATTCCTTACTCTGCTCGTGTCTCTAGAGCAGTGAAAGAATTGCAGAAATGTTTAAAAGCGTCAAGATGTTGTTCCCGCTTTAGTGAAAGTTAGGTGTTCTCTATGCTTTCTCCAGAAATTTTAGCGCAGTTCTCAACCTTCCTCTCCTATTTATTAACCTAGCCTTCTTTACCTTTTATAAACGCAAGCAAGGTTGTTGAGAGTCATTATCCTGAGTTCATCTGTATCATTGAACCTGTCTATGAACTTGAGAACTTAAAGAAGAGTGAGTTCGCACTGTCTCTATTATTCATATCTAATATGTTGTGTCTCTGCCATGATCGACATGACTCTCTGGTTGAAAATGTGAGTGAAATTGATTAACTCTTCTTTGAAAGTTCCCCAATCATGCTTTTAAGAGCATGCTTCTTCGTACAAGTATTCTTGGCTAGTCTTAAGACTACTGAACAGATCGCTCTCATTTAGCATCTGCATGAAAGTTCTTCTTTTGTGTTAACTGTCCTGGTGTAAGTCGTCAGGTGAGGCCTTTTCAAATGAGTGGAGGGCCTGCTCTTCCAAAGTACTGAGCTCTGAGGAGCTAACCTGGATGTGGAGTTTATGCTTGTTCATGGAAAAGGAGTCAAAAGAGTCTCCTTAAAGTCCTTCGCTTTCCATTGATAATTGATTTATTTTTGATCTAATAATGAGTTTATTCCATTCAGTAATTAGCAAGAGTCCAATTAAAATGAGTTTGAATCGTTGGCTTCTTTGTCCTGGTTAAATTTCGGTGACTCTCCAAAGTTATCCTCTTTTTGTTGTGAGGTCTCATCATCGTAATAATCATTGGCAGGCTCATATCCTTCGTCTTCCCCATATTCTTCTTTATGTGAGTATCTGAATTCGGGTTCAGGTTCTAGGCCTTCACTTGTTTGCCCCCAGTCAATGGTCCTTTGGTTGTTATTGATAGATTCTTCCTAGGAGCCAATTTGATATCCACTTGGGCTCTGTTAGGAATTTTAAATGTACGGTTCCTCTTTTTGTGGTGGAACTGAAAATGAAGGAAGTACTTCTGTATCATCCCTATTGTGTTCCATATCATATTGTGGAAATTTGATTGAGGACTAGTCATTGACAAAAGCCTTTTCTCGATCTTCATACTCTTCTTCTTCCATTGGGATATGGGACTAATCTTTCTGTCCATCTCCGAATGGAGTTGCGAATTCTTCATCCCCAAATTCTCCCTTCTTAATGATTAAAGAGCTCTCTCCGTCATTTTCATATCTGAGTGAACTCTCAGCACCTGCTCTTCCTTCTTCAGTATCTTTTGACTCATCTTTTGCATTAGGGAATTTGTTTTCCATTCCTGTGGGTCTTGATTTAGTCTCTTCTTCTTCATAATTTTATTCACTGATCCCTTCCAGACTTGCTTTTCTAATTTCTGTGGTTTCCTGGTCGATTAATATCTCCTCAGTCCTTTCTTCAGTGAATTCTTATATTTTTTAATCGCTTGCAAGCAGACTTGATTCTTCATTCTCTTATCGACTGTCAACAATCCCCTTGGGTACATATGGTTCAGCAGTTTTGTCTTAGTAAGACTATGACCTTTCATTGGGCTCGGGTTCATTGAGTGTAGATTCACTATTAAGTGCCCATTTCTTTTCCTCTTCTAAATTGGCTGGAATGACTTCCCCTTCAATTTCTTCTGTCTCCTTATCTTGTGACTTCAGCTCCCCACCTCCTGTTTCTGAGTTGTCCCCTTTCACACTACTCTTATCTCTTCCAGTATGATATTGTGATTCAGGGGTGAGATCCTTAGCTTTTGATCTAATACTTTTAGGTGTGTGGTCATTTAATGAATTTTTCCTGCCAGAAATCCTCTCTATTTCTGATTAGTTTTTATCGTTTGTTATTGAAAAAGACTTCTTGCTGTTCTTGAAAGAATTCTCTGAGTTCTTTTTGCTTTCGACATCAAAAGGTCTCTCTGTAGCTGTAAGGCCTGATGCATCTGCATACTATTTTTTTGACTCCCCTCCTGTATTAGATTCCTTTTCTTCATGTGTTTGTCTCATTGGGATTACCACTTTCCTCTATTATGTTAAATTAGTTCTGCCATCATTAGGAGGAGAAGTTGCTTCGTCATCACTAGAGAAGAGTTCACCTTATGGACTAATCATCATTTTCCCTTCATCATGGGCGCTTGATGTTTTATCTTTTTGAGAGAGTTTTGATGACCTATTCCTATTTTCATCTTCATCCATCTCGAAATCTTCCATTTGTCCAAATTGAACATTATTATCTTCTTCTTCGTCTTCAAAGTCTTCAAGTTCATCATCATTAGGGTCTTTCATATCAGTGCCATATATATTTCGAGAACTAGTTCCATTTGGGGAATCTAACAATGGAGCTGAAGCTGATCCTGAGAGTCCCGTTAGTTCAGCAGCATTTGCCTTGACAACCTTCCCTCCAACTGTGAGGACTGTTGGCTCGATTAAAATTTTCTGCAAGTTTGCGATTTAGAGTTTCCCATACTTAATTTCCAATTGTTTTGCTATATTTACATATCTCCTTCCACAATGTCTGAATAGTTTCCTTGCTTGCTTGCCAAAGAGTGAAATTACCTATTGTTTAGCAGATTTAGCTAGTCTTTAAGCAGCAATGAAGAATTTCTTTTTGTTTTTGGAAATTTCAACGATATACTCTTTTTTTCCAATGAACTGGAGATGACGGAAAAGCACCTTCCTCTAATCATCAATTTCATTGATTGGTAATGGCTTCAACCTCTTTGGAATAACTTGAGAATATAATATGCTAGCTTACCTTGCTTTTTCTTTCTCTTAATGTCTTCAAGTGGACTTTCTAAAATGGGGTAAGCTTCTTAGGATAGAACACTTATTCCCCTTTCCTAGCTAATCATTGATCCTTCGGTTTTATAATCTTTAATTCCTGGATACATGCTATTCCTCGACTGAGGAGATGTCATCACCGTCTATGAGATTGGTGGCATTCATGAATCTTCACTTAACACTCTCTCCTTTTTTCCTCCGATTTTTGGTAGTGAGCATCCACCACATTTCTCAAGCTGGTGATAAGTTGCTGCACTTACATCTCTTCTGAGTTTCTTGGTTGAACTTGAGAGAACAGATGACGTTGACACGCTGCCTTTCTTGTAACCTAATTCACATCTCAAGAACTTCATTGACTCATGGTGATCATTGGAGCTCTCAAATTTCTTTTGAGAATAATCTGATCCTTTGCCCTATATTTTCTTCAGTAGTAGCTGGCGAGTAAAAGTCTGTTTTTACATAATTGTCTTTGGTAATTCTCTCAAATTCCTTCTTCCTAATGTTATGGTTCATGGAGTGTTTGAATTGCAAATTAGGATCTGAAGCTAATCAAGCAGCTTACTTTCAGCAAATTGCTTGGAGTCCTTTTTAATCATAGTAGTCATTTTAGCCAGTAAAATTTTGTTAACTCTTTCGATCTCCTTGTATTTTTCTAAAGCAATTCTTAGAGACAGTTGAAACTTAATGGTAAGAGAGCATATTCAATGGGACTGACGTTACCTTCATGAAGGAAGTCTTTTTTCTTCCTGTTGATTCTGCAGGTGGTGGTAGAAGGGATACTGAAGTCAACTTGAGGTTTAACATCAGTGATCTTTTTTTTGTATCTCTCTTGTTCCTCATATTCCCATATTCGAGCAATTGACTTGTTTGGGTGTTAGGGGCCTCCGCCTTGTTTGTTCATAGATCTTAATATTAAACCAAATAGAGTTCATAAGGTATCGAACATTGTTAGTATTCCAGGACCAAGTCTTAATTTAACTGCCCTTTTGAATTTGGGATTAGTAATGGACTTCATATGGCTAAATCAACAAGGTCATAGAAAAAATGGCTTCCCTAAGAGTGGAAGTTAGCGTAACTATATGACAGTGTCTACAATCATGCGTAACCTAACTAAATCTTCGAGGCAAGGAAAGTGTGGGAATGAGTAGCATCAATGGGTGGAAGATGAAACTAGCGGCTAGATCAAAAAGAGGTTCAAATGACAAGAGTTCATTTAAGAATTCCTCCAGCGCAATAATGGGTTTGTAGCTGTCGATTAGAGAGCCTCAACTCAATCGCAAGAGAACCTACATGAAGAGGAATATAGATGAACAGGTGACAAAGATTTTCAAATCAAATATGAGCATGTTTTTAGGAGGAAATATTCTAAACAGTCCTAGTCCTCGTCTGAGTAATAGTAGCAGTTTGACCTGTCTTCTCAAGTCGACTCTTAATTCAATTCCATTATTCCACAATAAAATACCTCAATTCATTAAGAGGTCATTCCAGTAGACATTGAAATCTTCTATGAAGACTAAAAACAGAAAACGCTAAATGTACTCAAGCCACCTACCAAACTTTATCATAAATGTCTCATTGAAGAAAATCGAACAGACAGTCATTAGAAACCTCTTTCACCTGATAGGAAGGAAGTGTGTATAGAACCTGCACCAAAAGTAGAGGATTATGAAAAGTTAAAGGGAGGCCATTCTACAAATCCTTCTCCTTTCCAAGACATAACCGACCAATTCAAATTTCAAATTTTTAAAATAAAATTTTGGAATTAATTCTTAGATGATGGCTCCCCATTAGTTGAAAAAGCAGAATTCATGCGGAAGTATCGGAATACTCCAGACCAGAATCCTGATCAACGTTAAAGATCTCTTTTCGACCAGACTTCCTAGACCTACCTCCCTGAAAACTTGGTGGAAAAATTGCAAAAGTAATAATACTTCTGTTCTTCCATGAAGAACTCGGTCAAGGCATCATTAATGGACCTTTCAAAATTCGATTCACCTCCTCTAATGTCTCGAAAAGGAAACAGTTGAAATCACAAAAAGTCAAGACTCATCATCCCTATTCCGACGATTGAGAATACAACTCCTAAAGATGCATACACTGAAAAAATTGGAAGCAGTTAGTAGTCTTAAGTAGACTCGGGAGTTGGAGACGAAAACTCAATTGAAATAACTGAATCAGGAAGGAAAATCAACTGACCCTGACACCCTGGGAGAGGGATTGATAACGAGTCCCTACCGAAGCTCTATAAAATTTTACAAATGCCGAAAAAGAGTTCTCTTGAAACCACCGTCAACAACCTATTATCAACTTAGAGCGTCAATAGTGAAATATGTTCTGCCACTGAAAACTTCCTACCTTCAAAACTGAAAAAAGGAGCTAGGATCCTAGAGCCATTGATGAAGCTCTCCAAACAGCACCATAAGAATGGAGAGGTTAATTCATTCATTACTTATAAACTAAGGAAAATTGAACAGGAAAGAATGGAAGGGATAAAGAGTGGTACTAACCAAAAATAAACAGAATCTTCCAATCAAAGGAAAAGCAAATGGAAGAAGGGTATCATCAATAAGGACTATGCTTCTTAAAAGAGATACTCGAAAAAGGAAATCAGTCTCTCAATCCTAAACAGGAAGAACACTCAGAACCCAGATTTCAGAATGACAAACAATCGAACAATGCAATAAAAGAGAAAAGTGGAAGAAATTGATAGGAACTAAACTCGCACAGTTATAAAGAGCAGAATACGATAAGTGGTCAATCGACCAGAGACAACCATAGAAGAGTAAAACCCATACTTCTCTGTCAGTGATAACAGTGTTTCAGATACTTAGCAACCTAGTTGTAATTCTTCAATACAATTTCGGCATTTCCCTTAAGGTGTAGATCAGAGGAACTAATAGTAGTCTATCAGTTACTTTCACAATCATATATTGAACAAAGAGTCATAAACACTAGGTGGTGGGGGTCCCGATCAGAAAGCTGTTTAGCTCTAATAGCATAGGCAAGCTCATAATAACTATATCAATCAGTTCACTCTTGATGGTCCTGGTAGGACTTCATTTGGCATTTCAGGTATGATCAGAGGAGGAGCAAGGAAAATCATTAGAAATGGGGTGGATCGGTTTAAAGAAAAAACGGTATCAGTGTAAAATCGAATGATAAGCGATCGAAGTAGCCCATTCATTGGACGCAATTATAGTAATTCACGAAATCTTTATGGGAGTCTCCAAGAAACGAAGAAACTGAGAAAGAACCAAATTGAGGACAGAATTTAATAACTAAGCGTTAAGAAAGTTAGGATTGGGGGGAATTAGCATTGTCAGTCTTCTTTTTGAGATGAAAGTAGAAGTAGTTCTGGCTACTTTCATCATTCGGGTTTGCTCCCCAAGTGTCTTCCCCTGTGACGGTGTCTTAGCCGATTGCTGTCTTCATGTTGTTGGTAATACTGTTTTGAGTGATGCCCATGATTCCTGGGATCTTTTTAAAAGCCTGAGAAGAATCATTAAATTTCCTTTTGGCCACTTTACTTTCACCAGCAACGATCTATAAGTCTTTCTACTCTCTTTGGTCTAGGGAATTTTGAATCATAATCGCATTATCAATTACTGTTCCATTCTTTGGATTTCCTCCTCTTGATTTTGAAGGTGTGATAATCCTATTATCAATGGCTGATGGTATATTGGGTCGTGGCTTTATTCCATATTCGAATAAGTTCTCTCTCATTTCTTCAGCTTATTTTGTCTCTTTGTAACAGTTTAAATTTCTCTGGCTACTGTCGTAATCCAAACTATTGTCCAGAATTTTAAACTTTTAAGCAATCCCTTTTTCCCTTGACTTCTTCTGACCGAAGACCATTGGCACTTACCGATCCTGTCTCTCTTCTAAGTAGTTTTCAGGGATCTCTGCTTCATCCTACTTATAAGCACTCGCCCTTCTCCCTGTGGATACTCCTCCCCCTGTCTGCTATCTTTTAATTGTGTTTCTCCTGGAAGGGTTTTCTCTCTCAATTACTACCAATTCATCTGATTCATTTAGATCCTTTTCTTTTTCAGTTTTTTGGGCTAATTGATTGCCAAATTAAAAGTTATTTCCTGATTTCCTATCAGTAAATCTTAGTAGAATGTCAAATGAGTCTTTAGAGGTCATTTCATTAACTGACTGTATCACTTCGATTCCTTCTTTCCCTTATTTTTTTATTTTTGAAAAATCAATTTCTTTGGATGAACGGTCAACTTCATATTACTTCACTCGGTCATTGTTTTTAAGATAGAGGTCATTGGGCCTGAGCAAGGCCTCTACCATTGCTGCAGTTCGTGGAATTTGTGAGTCATAGTTTCTTTTGGGGCCATCTGAAGAGAACACTCCTCTTCTAGATTCAATGTTCTCCTTCCTTTGCTCTGCTGCAGCCTGTCATGGAGATTTGGCTTTTTAAATTGCTTAAGGGTTCCTTCTTCTACTATTATGTTATCGAGTTCCTAAGTATGCTGAATTAGACTTAGGAATAGTTTACATTCCAACGCATTAGTTGATCAGAGTACTAATACTTGCCTTGAAGGTTTGTAGAGAGAAAAACTCCACATATTAAGAGAAGGGCATGACCTTCCCTGATGTATCAAACATACATCGGAAGTACTCGACTAATGTTCTAATTGATTTCTATTGTTCTTCGTCTTCTGCATGTGCGACTTGCTACTACTCATTGAGATTTATCAATTTTAGAACTTGGTCTCCTTAATCTTTACTTTTTTTAGAAGAGGGCTGTTTGTGGAAAAAGGCAAGAATGTAGAGACCTTCAAGACTGCTTACCTCACTGATTCGAAGTTAGTAGTTTTAAAGCTTAGATTACTTAAAAGTCTCAGTGAAAAAGGGCAATTTATTAGTAGTTTTTGCATTTTTCACAGGCCCAGACGACTCTTGATATCTAATGATATTTTTAATATCCTAAGAACTCAGCATCGATGAGAGATTCTTATGATTTTTCATAAGGGGGTTATGGGTAAAGATAATCTCCAGTTTTCCTGAAACCTTTGGGTAAACTATAGATAACTCAGCTAAACAGAGTGTCTTAGTGAGATAGTTTTATGACGTGACAATTCGACTGAATTAATGTTCAAATCCTTGAATAATACTATTAACAGGTAGTTGCTAAGGAAGTTAAGTGTGTGAATATACTTGGTATTATCAGAGGACCCTGAGAGAGTTCTCACGGTTTTCATTTGAATCTATGTTTCTTTCTGGGTCAGTCATTTCTCTTAATGAGAATGTTTGGGCTTCCTAGAATTAATTAAGTACCATACCATCATTTTGAAGTTTTCTTCTTCTCAAACATAATTCATCATGAATTCTTTGGGGAAATCTGCTAGGAATTGCTTTAGGAAATAGACAGTAAACAAACGAGCAATTGAGTAATCAGACTTCTTCTTGGAGTCAATGAAACAGGACACCACAAATATTCCAGAATTAACAGCACTTAATACCTACTACATAAGACTAAAGCTATACCAGATGCTCATAAAGCTCAATTTCCTAGAACTTAATGTCTTTCGCATGTTCCCACTGCTGGTAGACGAGATCAAGTCATTGGATTCTCTTTGGGTCACTGAGCCGGATCATATTCGCCAGAAATGAAACAAGGAAAGTAGTTGGAAGCTTTGAAATAAAAGAAGTCTTATCAATGCTGAAATCCACAATCAGAGACCCTTTTAAAGTATAAACCATTATCCGTTTGATATCTGAAAGTGATACCTAGGAGTTTAGTTCCTTGAGAAAAGGATTTCACTTGAACTCACTAGAAAATGGTTGTTGATAAATGTTACTTTTGAAATTGAATGAAGCAGTCTTTAACAATAGGTTGAATTTGTTTTGACATATTGAATATTTAAAATGTCCTTCATAATATTAATTGTTACCAGAGGGCATTAGCTTCA
>JAGYYR010000024.1:0-16252 GCA_021439965.1 Uronychia setigera | reverse complement strand
AAAACCCCAAAACCCCTCTTCCCTCCTTTTCTCACATGCCTTAAATCAATTATAGAAATTAATAAGGCCCTCATGAGGCTGCCATGTTTTTGAACTCTCTTATCACAATAATCAGGTACACCCAGAAGACGAAGCAAGAGCAATAAATGAACTTGAGTGCAATATACGAGAAGGCTGAGATGAAGACAGCTAGTAGAAGCTCTGCAATGACAGTGTCTATAATGAATGAAACAACAGCTGCAACAAGCCAACTTTTGCTGTTGTTTCTGAATTCATAAGCGAAGATAGTGAGGTAGTAGGAGGCAAGTAGGAAGTACATTATCGCCAATACCATGCCAATCTTATATCTGAATTCTACCTTCTTCTTCACATATTTCAAGTACTTCTGGTAGTCTAGATCACCTTCCTTCTCCGACAGTTTGATCATATATTTGGAAGGTACGCTGAGTATTAAAGAGATAATGAACACTGCGGGAAGAGAGAAAAGGAAGGAATAAATTGCAATCCAAATGAAGCTCTAGTATTCCTATAGAATTTCAGTGAGGGATGGTATCACAGAAGCATCTTCTCCTTCAAAGAAGATGGCAGCGACAAAGAACTCTGTGAGGGTTCCTATGCAAAAGATCATGAATTTGGTTTTCCTTGGCCCCACAAAGGAAAACCTGGATATACTTGTAATGAAACAAGTCCTTGACATCTGATTTCCTACTAACTTGAAGAATGATGCCTTGTCTAACTCTTCTTGGCTCCTCAGATGTAGCTTTTCCAAAAGATTTTAGTAGTAAAGTGACTTCTTTTCATTCTTTAAGTCAACATCAACTGATGAAGATTAATCATTGTTATCTAGAGTGAAGGGGGCCACTCTATCAACTTCATCAAAATTTGCAGTTGTTTGATTGTTGTTAGTAATGCTAATATCAGGAGATTTGTTTTTCATCCAGCTTTTATCAATGGTCCTCTTCGACGAATCTTCTTCTAAGGTAGACTCCATTTTGAAAGAAGTTGATCTCCGCCCTCTTGCTTTGAAGTTGTGTTCTTGAACCGCTTTAATTTCATCATGAACTGCGATTTGAAGGTTGTAGTTCCTTCTATCACATTTGTTTAGAAAATGGACCACAAATATGTAAAAGAAAAGAAAACTAGTTGAGAAGAAAAACCCTAGATTGTCTGAGTAGTCAACTTTAAATAGCAAGTCATATCGAAGAATTAGAGCGACATTAGATTCTAGAAGAGTACTGATTCCTGTATCAATAAATGAACTGGCAAAGTCTGTTAGATGATCGCATTAACAAGTCACTATGGCCCCTTAAATTCTATCAAGTTTGCATCCTTCAATAGAAAATGTTTGTTTGGGGTGATTATAGAACCGACAGTCAATAGAGTTCTCAATTCAAAATTATAGTTGTTGTTTCTGTTATTGATCTTGCTCATTGGCTAATTTTGTTTCTAGTTCCCTCATTGATTTGTTTGCGACCCCCTTAACCCGGTCGAAAGCAATGTTGACTTTAATATTGTTTTTGTACACCTCTACTCGATTTGAGTCATATAAGGTAATAGAAGTGAGTGTTGAGTACAAGGCCTCATAGATGGAAGGGACCAATATGTCATCTAAAAGTTGAACATTTGACTCTGTGAATGCCATTACAGCGACATCTGCAAAATCTCCTTCAATGCTTGATTTGACACTTGAGGAAGTATCGAATTCTATATATTTTGGGGGATTAAATTTGTCAATGGCTAATAATTGAATTGCAAGGTATTTCGTTGTAATTTTTTTCAAAAGTAGTTCTGGTTTAGCAATGAGATTCCTAACAAAGTCTTTTTCAACTTTTTTAACTGATTTGAACATTTTCCCCTTTGATTTTCTGAGCTACTCTCTTTTCAATTGAGTTGTTTTCTTAGCATCATCTGTTGCTGTAGGTTTACTTTCTTCGATCTTGAGAAGCTCATCTAGGTTCGTAATGCTTGTGATAATATTACTGAAGCTCTTGATAATGTGTTCTTCCCTCTCTGCCATTACTTCATCTTCTTTAAGATTCAAGCTAAAAGCCAAGCATTATTCAATTGAGATCTAAGTGAGTATGGACGGAATTGAAGTAATCGCTAAGTAGCTCTGGAAGAGGTCGTTATCAGTACCCTATAAAGCATCTTGAAGGGATGTTATGCTTGTAGAAATCTCGTCTACTTTTTGAATAAATTCTGCATGATCATCTGTTTCATACTCGCAATTTATTCCTCTGTATTTATAATTGCAAACACACCCAGTGTCTCCTTCAATTGAAACAAAACATCTCCCTTTTAAATTGCAGAAATTGTCAGAGCAAGAGTCCTTAACATTTTCCAGAGTGTTGTCAATATGATCTTGAAAATTGGAAGAAGTATAAGTATTGGAGATTGTTTGAATTTAGGTGGAGGATTAAAGTGCTTGTTCTGTTGTTGTTATTCCTGTTGTTTAAACTGATTGTAGCATAGACTGGACAGAAGCCCCAGTAAACAAAATCTGAAAAACTTCACTAGCACCAGTCCCAGTACTGTCAGTAATAGAACACTTCACATATACTGTCTGGCCAGCTGTCATTCCAGAAAATGTGTATTTACTTGAAAAATCGAACAATTAGGTCCCATCATCCAGTGTTGTCAAGTGAGGATGGCCTCTCAATTTAGGGTCTACCCAATTAGTTTGGTCTACTGAATAAAGAAAGGAAACTTGGCTGACCATGAAATTATCCTACCATTGGTCTGCAGTGAAAGTGAATTCAGTGTCAGGAAGGCCACTTTGTTTGTCTGAATAGCATTTGCCGCCTTTGGGTGGATTTAGAAGGACTTTGACGCTAGTGGTTTTCTTTACTGTTCCCACTTATGTCTTTGCCTCGTCAATGTAGTATTTAATTTCACAGCTGATTTAGATGATTTCTTCTTGACCATTTTCATAAAAAAAGACCTTTCCTTTGTTGTCAGCAATATCAAGAGCCTCTTCAAAATCTTGCTCATTGGTGATGTGTTGTTCAAAAACTCTAGAATCATTTAGGCCATCAAATTTGACCTCCAGATAATTTTCTCCTAATATTTCATCATCAGCACCCACACATTCAAATGTTGGAGGAGCGTTAGGTTCTAATACTAGATTAGACGGCGAGAATTCCTTGAAAAGGCCTGAAGTGTCAGTAGCCTTGCATAGGACCTCGTACTCTGCTTGTGTGCTAGTAGCGCCAAAAGTATGTTTGACAACTTAGGCCACTGGATCGCTTTTAGCCACTGTCTACCAATCTACTTCTCCTTTCAGTCTATACTTAAATTCAACAGATTAAAGGAGATCCCTGTCATCTGTCCATGTGGATGAAAATGTAAATTCTTGAGTTCCAGATATTCCAGTTGTTGGAGAAATTGAACATTCACCTTGAGGAGCTTAATCAACCTTAACAGTAATTGAATTGGGATCTAGAACCCCTATCCCAACCACATTTTTTTCATCTGTTGCGGTACATCTGGTCTCAAATGTAGTTTCTGCAGTGATTCCTGAAATATTAATTTGGCTACGTTAAGCCTCTAATCCTTGAGAAATGGAAACAATTTCCACCCAATTGTTATCCTTTTTTATTTCATAAGAATACCCCACGATATCGTAATTATAAATGCTATGCGTCCATCCAGAGACCTCCAGTTAAACATAAGAAATGGCATTGAATGTTTCTGTAGGTAAAGTAGCAACACATGAACCAGGAATAGGACCTGTATTAATGGATATATCAATTTCAGATAAGCAAGACTTGACTGCGTAGTCTTCTTCGGCGTTTACCCTCAAAGAACACTGAATTTTGACATTCCCAGCTGAACTCAACATTGGAATTTTGCTAATGAGTTGGTTCCCTTCCCCAGTGATATGTTCTGCTAGAGATTGCCATGTTGACCCATTATCAATGGAATATTCAAATTTGAATTAAGTTGAAGTCGTTTGTGCATCATCGACGCATGTGAAAGTGAAGTCTGTAAGTTCAGCATACCCAGTTATTGGGAGCACATTGCAGCCAATATCTAATGTTTTTGGTTCTAGGGTAATAGTTCTTTCTTCTTTGCTCTCCAAAGCCCCATCACTCACAATGCAATCTATAGTGACCAATTCTTCTGCATTTACAACTGCAAAGATAAGTTCTTGTTCCAAATTAGCTTGATTTATATTAACAGTTGACTAAGGTTAGCCTTGCAAAGTATAGACTATCTTAAAAGTCAAAGGATCATCCTCAGGATCAGTTCCATTCATTTTTACTGTGAATTTTTAAATTCCTGACATCCCGCTTGATGGTGAAATAGTGCATTCGATGAGAGAAGGTGGTTGATTATTTTGAATTTTGAAGAAAAAATCAAATTCTAGTTAGAAGTTTGAGACATCCATGTAAATCAGATTTGGGCATTGAAGAGGCTTTGAGTTAAAGTTCAGCCTATACACCGCCTCATCCAAATCTGATGGGATGACTCCTTTTGCCCCATCGTCTAATTAGGTGATAGTAACATTCTCTTGAGTAGAGCAATCTGAATTTTAATCTGTGGAGCACTTGAACAATTTCCACACAGCCTCTATTTTCAAATGATTGAAATTTTCCATAGGAGCAGTGAAAGTATGAGCCACTCCTGCAACCTTAGTACTGAATTATTCTACCTCTCCATCCTAAGTTGGATAAAGGTAACATTGGCCAGTAACAAAATCATAGATGTCAGGACAAGCAAGACCATTGCATTCAATAAGGACTGATGATCCCAACATATCGTTTAGTTTGCAAGAAGTGCACTGTTCTAGACATAAGTTCTCTTCTATAGTGATGTTCGAGATTTCGCTTAAGCTGTCTGTTTTATCAAGGAAAGTTACTGATTAGGTGGTATCTTCATGAATAACTGATAATTACTGATTGCCAATTTAATTTTTGGAGGTCTATATTAATGAAGTATCGAACCTGTTCAAGTAGTCGTAATAGACACTGATTAAAAGATTTTACTGCTCTAGTTCAAATGTTAAAATGGATGTAAAAACCCTGATTACATCTCCTTTGAATAGGTGGAAATTACTTGAGCCATTAAGATTGAACCTAGTCTAAGTAGTTTTGATTCCCACATATTCAACGCTTTCCCCATTCCCAACAAGCGAATTATCTTAGATCTTCTTGTAAATGGTGATCAAACTGCTACCAGATTGACTGGTAGGTTAAAGAAGAGTGAACAGTTTTTCTTCTGCTGAGTAAATCCCAACTATCTTAACCTCTTCATTGTACACTGACTTCACAGTGTTGTGAATTTATTGATTTGATAAGACTGCAATTAAAGTCTAAGTGAGATCATCTGATTGAAGGATGGCGTAAACATTATGATCAGTGATTTAAGAATTAACATGACAAAGCATGCTACCTTGAGAAGTCATTAGCTTGAAGACATTTTAAGTTGGTAAGAGAGAGAAGGAATACCCTGTGCCATCACTTACTCGACAAATAACTAGTATGGTTGAAGCATAGGATAGAATTTGCAAAGGATTAACATCTTCAGGAAATTTCTGTTTAAATGTTGATTATTCACCTGAGGATGGTATTTGGATAGCAACTACATTTCGAAATGATAGTTGGTCTTTAATCAGCAATAATTGTCCAAAAGTATCATTTATATCTACATCAACTATGTTCCAATGTTGCAAACCTGTTGGAACTATGTGATCTTAAGCTTGAGAGGTATTCGAATCTATCTTTGTTATATGCAATTCGTCTTTTCCAATGTTAACGACATGTGCAAAGATGTAGATTTAGTCTGCTTGATGACATCTGAAATTTTTAACCATTAGACCATAGTTGAATTCGTTGTGGAAGTTTAAGGCACCTTGATTCCTTCGTACCCACACTTTCGTTGGAGGAAAAACCCCTGATAGTCCACACATGAGTGTTGCATCAGCTTGATTGCTTGAAACATCCTAAAGAGTCAAATCCAGATCTGGTTCTGCAGTATAGTAAATGAAAGTTTTTGGTGAGACATACTCGATTGTCAATCCAGTCTCATCTGTTAATTTGCACACTAGATCAAACTCTTATACGGTCGGAAGAATATCTCCAGCTGGAATATTAGAAATAGAGTATGTTTACTCTCCCCCACCCGCTATTGAAGTAAGTTAGTCACTAGATCCTTTATTTCTAAGAAAAAGAGCGTAGCTATCTATTTAGAGACCAAGAGGATGAGACCATCCTGACATGTCAATGAGATATTACTATCCACTTTGAAAATACCCCATGAATGGATCAATAAGGCAACTTCCAGGTACGGGTCCTGGGTTGATTGTCAAATCAATACTTGATGAGCAAGAGTTCACTGAATAAGCATCTGTTGAACTCTCTCTTAGTTGGCATTAAATCTTGATATCTCCTGAATTGCTTATCATTGGAATTTTTGAGATGAGCTAGTTTCCTTCTCCAGTAGTATGTTCTGCAAGGACTTTCCATGAGGAGCCATTGTCTTCTGAGTATTCAAACTTAAACTCAGTTGAAGTAGTCTCAAGATCATCAACACAAGTGAATGTGAAGTCTGTTATCTCTACATATCCAGATGCAGGAGTTACATTGCAGCCCACATCAAGAGTCTTTGGGTCTAAGGTGACTTCTCTGGTTTCACTCGTCTCTTAAGTTCCATCGCTTACAACGCAAGAGATGGAAATAGTTTCTTCCTCACTTACCTCAGCAAAGACAAATTGTTATTCTACATCTGCCTCTTTCACATCTTCAGTTTGTTCAGTTCCACCTTTGAGGGTGTATAAAATTTTGAATGTCAAAGGATCATTATCTGGGTCAGATCCATTCATTTTCACAGTGAATTTTTGGATCCCTGACATGCCCCTTGTAGGGTTAATAGTACAATCACTGAGAACAGGAGCTTAATTGTTAACAATCTAAAAGAAGAAGTCAAATTCTAGTGAGAAGTTTTGACCATCAATGTAGATCAAATTAGGGCATTCATATATTTGAGGATTGAAGTTAAACCTGTAATAAGCCTCTTCTAGATCTGCAGGTACCACACCTTTAACCCCATGCTCCTCTAATGTAATGGAGACATTTTGTTCTTGAGTACAATCTGAATTCTGATCTGTGAGGCATTTAAATAATGTCCACACTGATTTGATTTTGGCACTGTTAAAATTGGTTATAGGTGCACGGAATGTGTGAGTAATTCCCCCCTATTTTACACTAAAGCCTTCAGGGTTTCCATTCTGAGTTGGATAAACGAAACATAGTTCGGCAACATAGTCATAAATTTCTGGACAGACAAGTCCATCGCATTGCTCAATGATTCTAGAATTTACAATTTCACTTCTTTTGCAGGAAGCACATTCTTCTAGACATTAAACTTCTTCTCTGACAATTGAAATATCTTCCATCTCACTTGATTCATCAGTTGGAGAAATTTCATTGCTGTCTTCAGTTTGAGTTGATGTAAAACCTTAAAAATCAACTTGTTGGTCAAGAATCCCCAAAACTGGAGTCTCATATCTATCTAAGTAGTCATGGTAATCAATAACTAGCAGAGTTTGCTTGGATAGTTCAAAAACTGAGATAGCAGTGAAAATTCTGACCTTCTCCACCCCAACAAACAAGAAAGGAAGTTTTCCATTGGCGGATTCGAATTACCTTCATTAGCATTCTTTGATGCCTAGGAATGCTACTGATTCATAGCTGCCAACGTATTTAGAGTCGTCAGTCACCTTGTTGTAAATTGTGATGAAAGTTCGTACTGGATCTGAGGTTGCCCTGTGAAGAGCAAATACTTTTCCTTCTGCAGAATATATGCTTATTATTTTAACAGGCTCACTAAATGTAGAGACCACTTAATTTAAGCTCGTATCTTCTGATACGACAACAATTACGGTCAATGTGAAAACTAGTTCAGGTTGAAAGAAGGAATAAATATTCTTGTCTGAGATAGATGGGTTGAGATGACTTATCAAAGTGTTTTGGTTCATGGCCAGTTTGAAACTTGTTTGATCTGAGAAGTTTGCATAGAAGTATGCAGACTTGTTATTTAATCTCCCAATTACTTTGACTATCTCTCCATAGGAGAAGATTTGAAGAGGAGTCACTTCACTAGAGTAAGTTTGACTATAAATGAAAATTTCATTGAGAGATGCTGTCATTTTCAAGACATCCACTTTTAATAAGTCATCTTGATTTTAACTGAGCAGAATAGGTTCTGAAGAAGGATTTATCTTGAAATCATTTATCACTTATTTTGGAGGCCAAGCATAATCTGTTGCAGAAGTATTGCTCACTTTGGTTAGGTGAGCTACTTGTTTCCCTTTGTCTATGATTGTGGCTAAAATGAAGATTTCCTATGCTTAAATTTGGCATTGGACTTAGGTAACGATCTTATAGTATTTGAAATTTCTTTGAAAAATCACATCTCCATTAGTTTCTACCCTCATCCATACTTTCATTTGGGGAAACCCTCCATATAATCCACACATAACCATGTTGGTTTGATCAGAAGCAACAGCTTCTAATGTATGATCCACTTCAGGATCCTTTTGATAGTTGGTGAATGTGTATGGAGACAAATATGAATTAGTCTTTCCTGTTTCATCTCACACTGAACAAATTAGTTCATATTCTACTACTTCTTCCTCATCTTCAATATCGATCTCCATGGTAAAAGTTTCTTCTCCTCCACTCTATAACTCACTGAGATTGTCAGTAGTTCCTTTCTTCCTAAGGTTGAAAGAGTAGTATTCAATATTGAATGAGAGAGGATGTGTCCATCCGGTCATGTCTAATAAGTACTCCTGCCCACTGTTGTTAAACCCCTATAAAGGCTCCATCACACAACTTCCTGAAGTTGGACCAGGGTTTTCTATGATGTCAATACTCTAGGGTGACGTGATCAAAGTGGATTTACCCCCTCCATCTATTGCCTCACATTTTATTTGAACAGATTCTGTGTTTTCTTCTGGCCAAGTTATGGTCGCTGTTACTGAGTTTTGAATGCCACTGTATATTTCTGTTTAACTCCCCCAACTATCGAAGGAAATGAAGAAATAGTACTTCACGATTCCTGCATCATCATTCCATTCATCAGCTGTGAATGTAAACTCCGTCACTCCACTTATTCCAGAAGTTTTGTCCACAGAACAACTTCCTGCCTCAGGTTTTTGATGAGGGGTTAATGTTATTGATGTTGTTGCCTTTCCATAGATAACAGGGCTGTTGGCATGAGTATAAGCATGACAGATTATTTGAACATCCAAATCCTCATCCACGAATTAGAGTTTGGTATCGTAAAAGTTATCATTTCCTCCTGCTCTTAGTGTTTGTTCCTGTTAATCTAAGATCTTCATTGTGAACATGTACTTGAAATCAGGCTCTGAAGTAGTAGGGTCTTTCCAGCTGTTTGTTGAAATCCTGAAAATTTGTATACCTCCAACTCCTTCAGAAAAATTTGAAGAACAAACCCCATCATAAGGCACTCTTGAGGCAATAACTTCAAATGAAGCAGTATCACTGATTGGAGAGAACCCAACGAAGTCATTGAATACGATTTTTGGGTTAAAAGGATTAAGGGAGAGATCGAAGGTCATAAGGTAGGAATTGATAGTAGAAATAGAAAAATCTGTTCCAATGAAGCCATTTCCTGCATCGTTGTTGCTGACGAATTCAGATTCACAAGGTTCACAATTATTAATGGAGAATGTTCCATTGAGATCTGTAAAGTTCACACCATCAATGTTTGAAATTGCTACTTTTGTGGTTATTTAATTCCCTGCATCTATTAATCCTGAAGGTTTTTCATCAATTGTCCAAGATATGAGAGGGAACGAATAGCATTTGTCATCACTAGCATTTAGGTACTGATTCCCAGGACATTAAGGCTAAATCCCTTGCCCAATTAGGAAATTGAATGAAGAGGTCTCAGTCTCTTGTACCTGACACCAATCAATGCCAGCAATTGCACAGTCATTCTGAATGGATCGCAATCCTTAGTAAGAAGTATTATCTACAGTCATAGAATCCCAAGCCAGAGTGTCGGTTTCAATAATCTCAACGAATGCACTTGTGTCTTGAGTCAAAGTATGATTTTCTGCGTCACCTGGATTTGATATGATAGGGAAAAACACATCCTGTTAATTATTGTACACATCAATGTGATCAATGACAATGAGAATCATCTGATTGGTGTCATCTGAAAAAGACACATCTGAGATAATAAATAGCCCTCTATTATCATCCTTGAGCAAGGCCACTGGATTGGTTGATCCTCCATATTGAATTTGAGTTGATTGAAGTTAGGTAGGCTGAGTGAGGTCGATTCTAGTGAGAATTATTGTTTAATATTCAAGATTGTCAGTAGGATTTGTCTGTGATCTCACAAACAAGAAAAGAATCTTCTTTTCCACAAACTGTCTCAACAAATCAACTTCTTCTTTAAAACCGATATCGATGAATTATTCTGCACTGAATCCATTCCCACTATCACTAATTCTGACGAATTAAAAATCCCTAGAAGAGTTTGCATAAACGAGAAAAATTGTCCCTTAGTAATACAAGGATGCTTGCTTAGTGTTAAACACTGATGAGTTGGAAATGTGGAACACCATTGAGTTTGCAGCAGGATCTTTTGAAAATTTAACAAGAGAGATTTTTGACGAACCATCTGCCAAAACTGCATACAAACCTTTATGAGCATATAATTCTGTTTTCAAGCCAGTAGTAAGCAAAAAATATCGTGTCATTGAAGAAGAGAGATCATAGGAGGCAAAGAACACTGAGAGACGATGATCATTGCTCTTCCTTGTAATGAACATAACCTTATACAAGGGCTGTGAATTATCGACTTCAAAACTTAGGCATTGATGCTAAGGTAGAGTTTTTCTTGGACTAAAGCTAAGTCCAAAAGTGGATTGGAGATAATTCAACTTCGCATGTGAATTGATGAGGATATGGCCTTTATTTGAAGAATGTCTACAGATCATCTTGTCCGGGATAACTAATATTTTCGTATAGAAGTCTTTTCTAATTAGGAGGGACGATCTTAGCACCCTCATAACAAGTTTGCTTGGAGTAGAATCATCAATCCCGCAGATCATTATCTCCCCGTTCCCTGAGTCAGAAAGGTCAGCATCCATGATTTTGAAGTCTCTCAGAGGTTTGTCAACATAGAGTTAAGCTTAATCTTGAAAATTATATTCCACCATCATCCCCTTTTCATCAGTTACTTGAACTTTGAAGAAAATCTGAGTATCAGACGAATGATTGAATCGATGATATTTTGAAATTGGCATGTAGTCATCATAAAAGGAGAAATAGTTAGAGCCATTATAAGAGTAATAAAGCTGAGCCGTTGATATGGACAATCCAAGATAATGAGTCCAATTGAGAACTTTGAATTGGAAGTAAGTGTCATTAACCATTCCTTCTTTTGGGTAGAAGAAGTAATCTCCTGGTGTGGCTCCTTTGTTCGGTGTAAGCTAGATCACTTCTTCGCTCTGCTTTATTAATTCTCCTCCTTCTTCTGTGTCAACGGCTGAACATTTGATTTTGATAGTTTTATTAGGAGCAGTTGGTGAATCTGCATTTATATCAAATGTGAAAGCTGAATAGTTAGAAAGTTCAACCCAATTATTGTCAAGTTCGTATTCAACTGTCACTGGACCTGACAAGACCCAGTTCTATGTGTCCACTGAAAAGCTAGTGACATAAGCATCTCCTTAAGTTGGAGAAGGGATGCAGTTGCCAGCTTCTGGGGAAACTGTTTAAATATCGATGTCCTCAGTCATCCCTAAACTAAACACTGTGGGCTCATTGTAAATGCATGACTCATCAATGCAGTAGACTTAAGCATTGATTTTGGCAGCTCCAGGGATAGCCCCTTAAATATACTGGATTAGTGTATTGGAACTCATATCAGCTAAGTACGGCCTCATAACATTTTTCTGGTTTCGTGATAGGCTCCATATAACAGTCAGCCATGGTTGATTATTATCGAAATTGAAAATAATAGGAGTCCCATCACGAAGAGGAGTGCTCTAATTGACAATAGGATTTCTTCCTGGTTGAGCAGAACTATGTTTTGGATTTAGATGACACTGAGTCCCTTGGAAATATTCATTATAAATGGGACAAGGTTTCTAACAGACCCTCATACTAAGGGTACTTTGATTTACTATTGCTTTGTCCATATAACTCAGAGTGCAACCTTCTTGACCATCCCTCACAAACTCAACTCTCAAGCTATTGATTTCGTTTTCGGTTTATTATCCATCATCGTATTTCCCATCCCCACTCTAATCTTTAAAATCGATATCTTAATCGATGACAGATGGCATGGGCTTTAGTTTTCCCACCAACACGTTAACGTCATGGTCCGTTGGTTTGACATACATTTCTATGGAGTAAATCCTAACCACTGTTTTTTAGGCTGTATCATCATAGATCGAAAATGTGCTGGCTGTATATACGAATCTACCCATGAAGTCAACAGCAAATTTTGCTGAACCTGAGCTGAATTAGATGTTCCTTGCAAATTTGAATTGTGGAAGTGAGAGTGAATCAACTTGTGGAGAAAAGTAGTTAACAATCAAAATGAATTTGAGGTTTTCCGTTTATCCAATGAATTCATAGGGAATTGAAACAATGATGAAATGGTAATTGAAGTTCAGTTGGGTTTGTATCAGATTAAAGTCCTTTTCATTCGGCAATTTAACCAACTGCTATTCAATCGGAAAATCAAAGGGAGTACCTAAATTCATTGCATAAATCTGGAGAGAGTTGCTATCATTATCTGAAGATTTTTGAGTGAAATACGCAAATCTAGTATCCAGGTTGACCTTAGCAACTGTTGATCTTGAGTTGAATTACATAGACTTCACAGATTGATCATTCTAAAAGACTTCTATGTGATCTCGGATAAAGCCCTAGTATTTGTAAATGAGGACTATGGTTTTTGTTAAGTCTGTTTCACTAATGGCCATTTCACTGAAAATAATGTCATTGTCGGAAGAAGTTCGTCTTATTTAGTCAAAGCTCAAACTTGATTAGTCATCAGATATTTTCATAACTCTGAGATGAAATGAAGAGTCCTTATTCTAGTTCAAAAATATATAGTAGCTGGACTGAAAGCTCTAAACTTAAAGTAAGCTACTTTAAATCTACTTGGAAATGAGATCAAAGTTCTCTTAATCAATGAAAATGAGATAAGTACTACCTCCTCTTTCAATTGCTACCAGATCATGAGAAGCCATTTTATTGCAGACGCAATGAACAGATACTATATCTGTCATATCAATGCTTTTTTGAAAAATCACTTGATTATTCCTCACTTTAGTCACAAGTAATGCTGCATCTAATTCAAGACAGATTAAAGCCGTCTCAATGTCAGACTCAATTTGAACAGATATGTCTCGTATAGTAGCCACTGTCATGATTGGTGGCTATAACTTGACAGCCAAGTAAGATGGATGTACGTAAATAGAAGGAACACCAGCAGTGTCAATGATCTTTACTGTGACCTTGAATAAGTAGTTGAAGATGATATTGGGGAAAGAAAAAGAGTTAAATAAGCCTGAAGCTGTTTTTGTGATATCATGCTGAAAGGATCCATCATGTGAATCTAGGATCATTGAAATGGCACCAACACTCAAGCCTTACTAGTGGCTCCATCCATAACATGCAAGGAAGAGGGAGTTTGTTTCAACTGACTCTGGAATATCACAGTATCCTCCTTTGAAGCCAGTACTGGAGCTTGCAGGGGTCGGAAAAGAATTTGACGACAAGTATATGCCAGAATCAGTTGTTCCTGGGAGAACATAGTAGCATCTTACATACCAGGTTGATGAGTCTGTTAAAAAGGGCATGTAGACTGAGGTTTCTCTTTCTCCATCATTTTCTGAGGTAATCTGATTCAAAGTAGAATCTTCTAAAGTTGTCCATTAGTACACGAATTTTGTTCCTAGAGGGAACCCTTCTACTTTCACAGTAGCAAGCTCTCCAGATTTTGCTTCCCCAGCAAAGGTAGTTCTGCAGTTGCCATTTCTTCCATATAGAGTTGCTGTTTAAAGTTCCTAGTCAATAACTTTGACAGTGCACATAACTTCAATTTGATCTGAGCCAATGGGTTCGGGTAATTTAGTGACGATTGAAGGGGTGTTAGAGAAATCTTAGATGAGGGTAACTGTTCCTCCGATGGATTTCTCATATTTGTAAAGCAATGAAGTTGGTTCAAAAGGCAGATCTACTGATTCCCATTCTTGAGAAATAGTAATCTCAGGCAGGTTAGCTTCATCTATTTCTTCTCCTTATGCAATAGGTAGACCATAAGAAGAAAGAATACATTTTCCATTCTTTAATGTTGGTAAGTATTTTAAGAGGGTGGATTCTTAAACCAATGCCCCAATGGAATTAGGAAATGAGAGGTCCCATGCATCGAAATCCTCATGTAATAAGAACTGAACCTTATATATGCCTACTTTTTATGACAAGTCACTTTTAGTCAGTGATAGAACTTCCCCACTCACAGTTTTCACTGGAATATAACACTTAGTACTATCATTATCTTTGCATGCTTTAACTTCAAATCGGTACTTGAAGTTTTCAGATTGGTTATCTACAATTGCACTCCCTTAAAAATTTGATCCATCTTTAGGGAACTCATAAGAAGACTCATTTAGCGTCCAACTTTGAAATTCTGGTTTATCTATGCATTCTTTTTTAAAGGTATGACGATACTAGTCATCAGAGCACAAGGGAACACAATCTTATTTTGTGAAAAAATTAGAAACAAATGTCTGTTCCCAAGTGGCACAAGCGTGAAGGTTGGCTCTATTGATTAAGCAAGAAAAATCTTTGAAATTCTTGATCACAATAGTATCTGGCTCAGATTCTTCCCATGTCAAGTTGACACTTTATACCTCAGTAGTGGAAGACTCAGAAAGTATTTTCTCTCCCTTAATTATTTCATTCACAATCACCTCCACATTCCAATCAGAATCAACATTATCCTTGTAGGAAAAAGGATCATTTATGTCCAAAAACAAAGATATTCTGTCATTTTGGTCCTAGTATGTGATTTTTGAGGTGATCATGTAGATCGTTTTGTGATGGAAAGCAATTCTGTAGTCAAGGGGAGAAGGCTGAGACTTTCGCACTTTGATTATTTTGTAATTGGCCTAGTCAAATACTTGGTTGACGATCACCATTCCTATTTAGAAGTACCCGTTGGAATCAATAAGAGTTGTAAGATACTTGTAAAGAACGATAGTTTGTTGTTGCCACACACCTAACCCTTCTAAGGATGCATTCTGCTCTGGAAGAATCTCCCTGTAAGTGGCTTTGTTGTCAACAAATGAAAAGTTAACGAAGATGATGTTTCTCTAGACATTTTTATCTTGAATTGCAATCTTGACTTCATTTGCGCTTTTTGCAACTATCATACCTGTATATTCGGTCACTTCGCTACTGATCTCATAGAATGCGGACCCATAGTTCCAAAGAAAGACTGTTCCAGCTTACCCGAGAACTGAAATTTCTCCATTCACCTCAACCATTCCCATAAGGTGATTGTGAGTCTGCAAGCTTTATTTGAATCCTTTTGATTTTTGTTAATTAATTGACAGCTCGGAATCTACTTGCACAAAATATCCATATTGATTATCTCCTTCATGCTTTTCCCAAAGCATTGCTATCTAGTTTGGTAAAAAGTTCCTTAGTAGTTTAAACTTATAGGAGCTATTTGGATGTCAAGCTACCAATTCCCCAGATTCCGAAAATTTTACCACCCAAGTTGCATCACTAGCTTTGACTACTAAACAGGGTGAGCCATATGAAGTCATAGCACATTAAACAGCACCAGCTAAGTTCATTTCTTTAAACAATGCCACATCCTCATTTCCTTCCACCGACTCCACATAGGTCAACCAAACCTTGCTATGGGTAAGGATTTGGCCACAGAACACAATTCCATTGTACCCATGATCCACATCTTCCAAAGTGTAACCTTAACCTAAGATTGATGAATAACGTGACCTTACTTGCCAATGCCATCCGAGAAGGAAGAATATGTGAAAAGAAGAGTATGAAGATGAGAGTGAAGATAGAGTTAATTGATTTTGTCTTTTTTGGCTTCATTTCTGAATAATTTTTAAATTTTGGTTTTCACGAGAATGGCGACCTTAATATTGGGGTTTTGGGGTTTTGGGGTTTTGGGGTTTTGGGGTTTTGGGGTTTTGGGGTTTTGGGGTTTTGGGGTTTTG
>JAGYYR010000023.1:0-16422 GCA_021439965.1 Uronychia setigera | reverse complement strand
GTGAGTGATGGTTGAGGTAGTGTGGAGACATGGGTAAAGGATGGGCTATAGAAGGGAGACTGTTCAACAGCCCAGCATCATTGAACCAATCAATAGAAAGTCAAACACATCTATAACTCAAATTCAGAGAGTTTAATCTGAGACATCTAAGTAGTAGAAAGATATCACTATCTTCAATAGAAAGTTTTGACACTCAACCACCAATTCTTCTAACTAAAGTGCTCTCAAGCCCCATAAATCGCTTTTACTTTCCCCTATAGTTAAAGACGCTAAAAATCTCCCTTCTAAAGAAGAGACAGAATAAGGCCACGGTAAGCTTAGTCCTTTGAGTAAGCGATCAGTTGATTCTTCTTTCAACTAGTCGAATCTAAATGACCAATCAACAAATAGAGTCACATTTGATTTACCCAAAGAAGAGAAGACAGTTGATGAGATTGAGAAAAGCCTTGAAGAAGACCCTACCTACTTAAGCAAAGTGGAATTAATTGAGAATTGTGTTAACGATGCATTAGATGCTGCAGTCGTTGTCATTGAACAGTTAGAAGATGCAAATAAAAGACATAATGAGGAATGGATTTACCACTAAATCAAACCCCAGATTGAGGAACTCAAAAACAATTGATATTTAGAGTATATCTAGAACTTCAGATATTTCTAAGAAGTCAGAATCAAGAAAAAGGTTCAGTCTATTTTTTAAGACGACTTGAAGACCTAATTAGAGAGAATCATTGCAATTTATGATATCAAATAAAGAGGGATTATGAATCCTGACGATCGAACTCTCGAAATCTCTGACTCAAGTGATGATGAACTAAATGCCTAAGGTTAATCATTGCATTAAATATCTTAAAATGCCAGAAAAAGATTCACTCTTGGTGTGAATGTCAGTCGTGCTGCAAGCAAGATAGCTTCGGTGAAATGACTATCTTCTATCGCTGGGCTCTCTTAGTTTGCAGAGAGCAATAAGTTGTTGAAGAAAGTAACTCAAACGCCCCAACCTTAAAAGCATAAATTCACTTTGGCTGACATTACAAGAAGTGGAGCGAATATCAGAGAAATTTTCAAATAGGTATCTCCTTTGAGATATAATTCAACAAGTCAATCAGTTATGGGAAAACTCAATGAAAATTAGGTACTACCTGATATAGACAGCTAATCGAGTCCACTATCCTTAAAGCAAATGCCTTCCTATGGAGGAAGACAAGAAATTGGAAAATTCAACTCAACTGCAAATACTCTTCCTATTATCTAGGAATTGAGAAGTTAATCAGAAGAGCCGTGTATAAGCAATTAGAAACATCGAATGAAATTCTCTTCTTTTAAGTTACCAAGAGGATCTTTCGACTCATTTAAAAGCAACCAAAATGACTAGTTGAGTCAAGGAACCAGGATTGGTTCCACAAGACAAGGCAACTCTACAATGGGATCTTAGAGGGACGATATAAGCAATTCCCCTTCAAATAGACCATATGTTTCAGAAAAACCACAAAACAAGAAGTTTTTCTAAGCCAAGGTATGTACAGAGCGAACCAAATTGGATAATGTGCTTTTGTACCGGGAAGGTCAAGAAAATCCAATGTCAATGCTGAACAAGTGTAATAATATGTTTTCGTACAATTCACATAATCTTCAAACTGAAATAGGAGGAATTAGTCCAGGCAAATAGAAAAGGAAAGGAGGGCTATTTAAGGTAGACTCAGGAGATAGAGTCAATGGAAAGAAGGCTATCAGTGGCTATTACGAATAGATCTTAAAGAAAAATACTAGGATGGGAAAAGAGAGTGCTTATGTGAGATAAGACATATTGATGGACCAAGAAAAGATGCTTTTCAAATTAGTGAATGAATTGGAATCTGAAGAAGCCCTGCATCTCCAAAATGGGGGAAATTTTGAACTCAAAGTCTCAGACCAAAATCTATAGCTTATGCCTTCCCTCATTCCAGAAATAAAAGAAAAAGAAGAAATCTTAGATATTGTAAAACCTTAGTTCCCTGTTTCTTCAGCTACGGCTCTCAAAGAAAAGAACAAAGACAAAATCATAATAGGGGCTGAAGGAGGTGCCACCAAGGTCAGAATAAGACCTCCTAGAATGAAGCAGAAGAGATTTTCAGAAAGTGGAATAGAATTTAATGAATACGGAATTGGAAAATAAAAGATCTAAGATTCTACTCCTGTCCCAGAAGGTGATCAACTGAATCTATCGCAACCAATAAAAAAGCATTAGTCAGAGAAAAATATGGTCCCTTAGTTAGAGAAAATTGGTATTTTAAGGAGTACAACAAGTCCTCTTAAACCGAAGAATCCCGAAGAGAAACACGAAGTACTTAGTAAAATAGAAGAAGGAAGAGAAGAAGGTGGTCAGCTCAACAACTCTCTGTTCAATAGAAGTATCGGGTTTAATGAAGAGGACAGCAGCTTCCTTAACCATAATGCCTACCATAATATCAAGAATTCAAGCATTTCAACAACAGCTTATGATAAGACCCTTGGACCAGGTGCCATCATTGAAGATTAAAGAGAAAGGGATGGTGAGGACTCTCCAATGGAGAAAACATTGCTAGATTTGAGGAGGTACATTGCCGAGAACGAAAGTAAGTTATTCGACCTTGATTAATCATAAAAAAGAGAGGATCTAGTGAAGAAATATATTGAAACTTCAGAAAAACATTGTTTATAGAGGATCATGAAGGAGCGAACAATGTTCAAAGGAAATTTTGGTCATTTTGATCTGTACAAAACTGATGCTTGGAATAAAGTACTTCGATTAAATAAAGGAGAAGTACCAAAAAGTCTTATGGAGGTAAACAAGCAAGAGAAACATAAGTAAATGGTTGAGGGCTATGATGAAAACTTAGATGTTAAAAAACTCAAAAAGAGAATCAAATTTCTCAACAACACACTTTACAAGGTCTCATCTTCAATCAAATATATTAAGGATGAGTAAATTACGAAACTCAGGGAGCAATAGGAAAGAAACATGAACGAGTACTTGAGTTCAAAGAAATTCAAAATGAGTGCTGGGATGGGAGTCGGAGATGCTATTTTGGGAACAAGAGTATCTGAGGACAACAACTATTACCAAAGAAGCCTTAAGATGTTTGAGAAAAACCCTATGATAACGATCCCTTACAAACAACAAGCAAGCACAGTTGAGGCAACATCAATGAAGGCTAATGGGAAAGAGTTCAAACAGGAGATCCAGAAAATGGAAGTTCAAAAAATGAAGGTGAAGCTTGACATGTACTTATCCCGTCAATACAACAAGGAAAAGAGGAAAGAGAACATGAAATACAAATGAATAACTTAGGGAATAAGGGAAGTTTGAAGAATTAATTAAGTGAAAAAATGTTTCTTTCTGGTTAGATGTTCCCAAGACCATGGGAAGAACCTCCAAATAAGAATATTGTCAAAAAGGTATCAGTACCAATTGAAACTGGACTAATCGATCAATATAGAATTTCGAGTTTTATGGAACTACGAGTGATAATCTGTGGAACAACCCTCATTGAACTTCAAAAAAGATTTCTTCTTATTATCATGACTCTCATTAGACTAATCCTCGTAATCCATATTTTACTCAGCAGAGATCTAACAATAAGAAGAGCAACTCAAGAACAAATAAGAGATTGCCAGTAAATCAGAAGTTGTTCAAGTGTGTCGTGTTTGAGCAAATGAATGACTCTTCAATCGGAAAATAGAAAGAGAGCTGGTAAATGACAAATTTAATCCCTCAGCTTTAACTTAAATCAAATCAGATGATCAAAAGTTCAAACCCTGAAATTATCTCTGATATTGCTTTCAATGACCCTTTGTTATTTAATGTAAGAAAATGCGTTCTATACTATAGGAACTCGCTTAGAAAAAATCAAAAACTTTCAAAGACCCTCAAGGGAAAGCTAAACAGTCTTCATCTTAGGTATGTTCTTGGGGAATGCTCAATGATATCCCAACCAAATAAGTGAACAAGCTATTCAGACCAAACATCTTGAGAATGGACTAAGAAGGAGTCAAGATGATTCAAACTAAGATCAAATCAGAGCATGAAATGGAGAAGTTCCAGTAGGAGTGGTTTGCAGCAAATAGGAAGATGCTTTAGAACCAACTCCATTCAAGGCACGAAGATGTCAGATAGGTAATTATCATCCTTATTATTTTCTAGCTAGAGTTGAAGGCTGGGGTCAAATTCAAAAATTCAACAACCACAATGTCAGGAGATATCAATGGGAAGACTAGAGAAGGGAATTGGAACACTAATAATATTCAAGACATTGATAGCCTGATCTCCCCTTTCCCTGAATCCACTAAATGAGGAATGGATAATAAAGAAAGTAATCAGTGTGGAAGACCTCTTACAGCCAGATCTGGCCCTTCAGCGAGAAACTCAATAGGGAGCTATCCCGGACACATTCCAGCTTCAGTGAAGTCCAGTCTCGATGGAAGAATTGTTGAAGTTGATATTTCAAATTAAGGGATGAATAATATGAACTCCAATCAGCAGCCAGCAAATATTCCAATATAATAAGATCAAGTTGCAACTAACCATTTGGATTTGGACGAAGAGCCTACATTTCAACCTTAGGCTAATCAAGTGAGCTTTGGAAAACTTTGAAATCAAGAGTATTCAGCTTCACCAGAGAAAATCTTCAATCAAATAAATAGGATTGAAGAGAAGATAGGGATTCGGTCAAAATGAAACTTCTTCAACCAATCTGCAGTCTCTGGAAGTCATGCAGTAGATGCTAAACCTAAAAGAAAATTCAAGAAAAAGAGGAATACTTTACTAATCGACCCTTCTTATCGAAAAGAACAGATTACTTGTACAACTAGTGGGAGCAGGTACAAAAGCCAATCCCCAGTAAATGAAATCCACTGAGGAGAAGGATCTGCCGCTTAGCATCCAGCTTCTTCAATTGTTATATCTCCTTCTACAAGACACTAATCGATTCTAAAAGGTGCTTAAAATAAACCAGCTACAAGATCTTCCATTGAGGACTTCTACAGAAGAAAAAGTAATGATGATGAAGATTAAAAAGGCCTTTCCTAATCAAACTTCTAGCTCCGCTTTACCAAGCCAAAAGTTTACAAGTTCTCTTCACATATTGAAAGATTGCATTAGAAAAAGCTAAAAGGAAGCTAAGAAATAGCAAGAGATGATTGAGACTAACAAGAAATGTTTCATGATGCTACTACTTAGAACTAGTTAGCGATGAACTCTGGGGAGACTGGAAAGCTGTTCATGCTCCAGGACTTTAGAGGAATGATAAACGTGGACTATGAAGATGCCATTAACAATTGCACTTCTGTCCAATCTATTAAGACTTTCTAGAAGACTGGAGGGTGTACAACTACCAAAGAGATCTTTCCTTTTCCTGGAAACTGCTTTTCTACGAACACTGGGGCAGGAATAAATGTTGCTGTTAAGCAGGTGAATAGGAGGCTTTCTAAAGTTAGTGAAAGATCAAAAACTCCTGGATAGATCAGAAGAACTCGAAGATTGAGCAATGAACCAACTCAATAAGAATCAGATCTCTATGAAACTGGTTTCTAAGGTTAAAATACAATGAACTCCAAAAGAGGTCTCGGAATTGATAATGAAGAATATGAGAACGGAGAGAATGTAAACCCTAACTATGACTAATAACAAGAAGATGTTCTCCAAGGTGTTTCTTCAAAGCAGAAAGCCTTTGGGCTTAAAATGCATATAACTAATAGAAATTAGAGCCTTACGGGAGCAATTGAATTCAACCGGTTAAGCAGCCATATAAGTGCCAATTCAATGTCAGCATCATAAAATTTGGCTGTTCCTGTGTAAGAATAATTACTTAATTTATAGTTATACTTTCACTGGGGAGATGGAAAAGGAATTCAATCAAGATGACAACCATGCAGAGAGAATTAAAAAGGAATTGAAGGACATTGAACAAGTTGAACCTAATAATATTCCAAGGAAAGTTGGCTACCCTAGGGCAGCTCTTAATGATGCCCTTAATTTCGGAAAAGTATGGAAGGCAAAACAAAAGAAGAAGCGGTCAAATATAAATTGATGCAGATTAATAATCGTTAAAAGTCTCACTTCTTCTTCTTCTTTCCCCCTTTCTTTCCCTTCTTCTTCTTCTTCTTGCTTACCAATTTGAGTGGCATTCTAAGGCCTGTATCCTTTGGGTCCATCACCTATCTGACCCATCTCTTTATCCTCACGTTAGGGAACATTTCTCTCATCTCAAGCACCATTTCATTTTTAATTTGTAACATATTGTTCAGGTCGATTTCTTTCAATTTAGGAAGTCCTTTGATAAACTGTTGGATTCCATAGTCAGTCAGCAGGTCGCATTTCGCCAACTCAAGACATTCAATAAGTTTTGAACGCTTGAACAATTTAGTGATACTATGATCATTGATTTTTTCAAGGCCATTGAGTTTCAATATTTTAAGATGCTGGAGACCAACTGGGACTTTTTTAACTTCAAAATCGTTTTCCCCTTATACGTCAATTTCTGCCTTCTGTAAACCTAGGATCCCATTATCATCAATGTGTTTGCATCCACTGATATCAAGTTCAATCAAATTGAGGCAATATCCAATATTCTCACAGCAGAGTGAAGTTACTTCGAACTAAAATTTGAGGCAAAGATTTTACTTGATCTAGTCCAACCATAACTAATTTTTGAAGGGAAACATTGAGGGCATTGAATAATTCACAGAGTCCTTCATTGCTCACTTTAGTGATCCCACTAATGATCAGAGTCTTGATCTTCAACGGTGCTTTTGAAGCAAGAGATTTTAAGCCTTCATCAGTAACCTATGTTGCATATCCAATGTCTAGATGCTCAATGGATTCCAAAACTGCTCCATCAGTGAAAGCAGATAAAGTTTCATCTGTGATTGCTCTTGGACTTTGATTTGCCTTGAAAATCTTTATTTTTTAGTTGTAAGTAACAAGGGATCTCATGGATGCCACAGTGAGATTTGGGCAATTGCTCACGTCAATTGAAACAAGCTCTCGAAGTTCTTTGGCTATAGCAATAAATGTAACGTCACTGATTGTGAGTCCTCTTATTGAAAATTCTTCTAAGTTTGGAGATAGTTTTCCAACCTTGTCAAGGAAGTTTTCTCTTAGCCAACTATGATTATCTAGAAGGAGTCTCTTTAGCCCCTTTGTCAAATGATTTTTCAATGTGTCTTCAGTGAGAACAGTCCTAGGCAGCCTTTTTAGAGCTTTGATTTCCTCTTCTTCATCTGATTCATCAAAAATAATGTCATCTTAGAATCAGGTATAATATCTTACCAAGTTATCTGACTTTTCTTCTATCAAAGGGGTCTTTTTCAGGATCAAGCTCTTTTCCTTCAAATCCATTGAGTGGGAATACATTTGAGAAAGGTTCACTCTTTCTATTGCATTTGTCAAACTGTAATTAAGGATTGAAGGCTTACAACTTCTGTTTTCTCTTTATAGTCATAAGTTGTGAGAGTTGCCATTGATTGTTTTGACTAAAGTACATTAAGACTCTTGCTTTCTGGCATCACATCAATGGTATGGGCCATTTTATTTTCTTTTTCAACTGATCTTTCTAATGTAGCGCTATCACCCCATGCTACTTGTGTGGTTCTACCTGGTTCAGGAATGAAGGCTTTCAAAGTTCCAGGAGTTTGATGAGGAAATGGAGGTGGAGGTTTTTGTCCAGGCTTTAGAGGTGGGATTATCAAATGAGCAGGCTTCTACTCAACTACCCTGCTTGTGGCTATTATGTCAGCAACTGGAAGGTTGGAACTAAGCCCCGAAATGAATGTTCCAAGGTTCCTTGGTTTAGTTGTGATTGCACTAAGAGGCCTTTTCACTCTTCCAGGGGCTGCTGAAATAGGTTTGTCAAAATTCGAAAACTCTATGAATAAATGTTAAGAAATGACCCAAATTCAATACTTACTAATCTAGTCATAAGGGATGTTGTCAGGTCTCCTTTTCAACATGGGATTGCTCATCACGGTAGGATAGTTCATTGAGCACCAACCTAGAAAAAATAATGAATTGAGTATGAAACAACGAGATTGACAAGGATCCTTAAGGAGCTGCATCATTTACCTTTAAGAGACTAATGGTTCCTCCAGAGTGGGGCAACATTTCTCTCCACATTCCTGTTGATAGTTTCTTTCATTGAATCAAAATATTTGGCCGACTTCTGTTCTCTTAGTAGGCGTCTTTATTCTTTCGAATTTTCCTCAAATCTCCCTGCCATTCAATTAAACTATTAACGGTCTTAGCAAGATATATAAATTACGTTTAAACTACATCATACGTCTTTTTTTCTTCAACCTTTAAATGTGGTTATCTATGTAGGAGAATCCACTCGAAGACTTTTCATTTCAATTTCATTTGACGTTTAGTAATCATTTTTCTTTGTTTGCTGATTCTCTTCTTAATTAAAATTCCTTAAGCTTGTGTCTACTGAATGATTTAAATGATTCCTCTATGCTGCTAATACTTCCTTAGCTATCAATGGTTTAAGTTTCCGTGGCGTCTCCTATTTCCTAATGTAGATTTTGAGGACAGGATCAATGAGTCAGGAGTCTTTCAATGCCGTCATCCTTCTTTTCCCTAATATCTCTTGAATAAGTTCATTTTTCTTCAAATGATTGGCTTGACTTGATATTACTTTCTTCGAAAGCATAAGGGTGCTTGAGTTCTGAGTTCCTCCATACGACTTTTACCTAACTCTCTCTGAGATTTAAGCAAGCTTTTGTCCATTGGTACTTTTAATATTAGGAAGGGTAACTTCTCCCCCTTCTATATGGTCCTTATAACTTTTCTTCAAAACTCCTTCCACAAATTTCTTCTTACTTCTGAAAGGACTTAGACTGCCTACAACTTCATCACTCTGTCATTCTGTGTTCAATGTGGTACATAAGTTAACTGGGGTAAGGATTTTAAGAGAGATCATTTTATCTTCCTTGTAGTCTGAACCAGGAGTATGGGACCCACCTGCTCCAAAGTGTTTTTTCTCATAAATATAGGAACGATTGTCCATGCTTAAGTTTATTTCATTTCCACTGTTGAGTAGACTCTGGTGTCTTTTCTTCATAGTACTTCATCGTCATTTTTCAGCTAGTTCTTTGGGTTTTTCAAGGAGATTTCCTTGTTTGTCAATAACCCCATTGTTTCTAAGTTGTTTCTTGACCACTCCTTTGCAGAAGTAATGTTAAAGATTGTGATCATTAAGGCTATTGTAGTTTAGAATTTCTTTCTTCTTTTCAGCTTGCAAACAATCCAAGACAAAGCTCCCATGCAAACAAGGAGTTTGTCATTCTTTGATGGGTTTGAAGGGTAGAGGAGACGGGATCTTATTGATGAATTAATGGTAGTATGGGAGTTGAGATACAATATCAGAAGGGCTTCCTCATTTCTACTTTCGCTTGGATGAGCTAACTACTGACGATTTCCTGTTCTCAGAAACATTCACCTCTCAATCTATTTCTAGATTTGGCTCTGTAGGAATGAGATCTTTGTTGTGAGTGGAAGAAGCAGTCAATTCTTGAGAACTCATTACTATAAGTTATTAACTGTTTAGAAATTAATTTTACGTCAATTGACTATACTTTGCTCCGAACTTCCTCCTCCACAATCTTCCGGAGGTTAGCTTCCCATCACTGGTGGTGAGAAGGAAGTAAATGGTTTGTTCCTTAGTTGATGGAAATCTAACTGGGTCGCTGTCTTGGGAACATAGTAAGAAGCCAAAGCTTTTGCACCAGAGCCAGGGATTGATGTTGTCTGCTAATTTAACCATGACAGAGGTGCATATTTTTATGTCTTGATCTCAAATTTTGCATTTAAGTCTTAACCTCTTTCCCACTGATTCTTCTTTTTAGAAGTGTGATTATTGCATTGGTGCTTATTCCCTTTATGGAAATCTATGGCTTTAATTGAGGTAGAATTCTGTCGAGTCCTTTACACTCCATGCATTCAATGGTTAGTAACAGCGAATGAACAATTTGAGTCCACTGTTGGGTCTTTGGAGAGAGTTTAACTATTTTTATAGTTTGTCTAAGATCCATCATCTGTAGAGCTTGCTGCTGATCTGTGACGATTGGATAACTTTGATGTCCGTTTCAATTGACAGATGTCAAGGTTAATTGCTTCTTCAAGTTCTTCAGAATTCCTACTGGATCTTGTGCATGGAATTTTGATGATTTTGCTTGCATTTTTTATTGAAAGGGTAGAAACTTTGCAATTAGATACAATTTGTTTGAGTTTCCCCTTCTTTATCTACTTTGGGGTCTGAGAAAATGGATACTGAATCTTTTCCTTGAGAGACGATGCACTTGTTTTTTCATCTGAGTTACCTTCACAGTCAAACTTTGTATTTGATGGAGTCATGAAACCCAAAGATAACTTTGAATTTGATTTTCCAGGAGTCTTTGACTGCAATTTTCAATTTTTCCAATATAGCTTCTGAGGAGGAGATGGTGACTGCCCTCCTACTGTCCCTGCTGTAATAGTTGTTGAGTTATTGCCTTCGGAGTGGGTAGCTCTTTCCTACTTTAAAGGGATTTTTGCCACATTTTCAACTAGCAAGGATATATCAGGAGAATTTGTGAAAGTTCTCCCGCTTGAGTTTGAAAGAGCTAACTTGATCAGATTTTTCTTTGAAAAATTTAGTCTTTGGCCTGGAGGAGAAATGCTTTTAGCAATTTCCTTGTTGCTCAGATTTGAGTTTCCATTGGTTTCCACTTTAATAGGAGCATTTCTAAAGTAAGCCATCTATATCACTGAGGGCCTCATTTCTTCTTCTTAATTAGCTTGGTTTATTTGACTTTGTTCTGCGTCCTCAGAAATGACGAAAGCCAGGCTAGGATTTCGAACAGAAATTGATATGAATTCTATGGTGACCAGGATAGTTCCCAGCATCTCACTTTCTTCATTTACCGGCTGTTGTCAGGTTTAATAGAGCTACCTATTCTTAATTGGGAGACATTAGTAGGTAACCTTATTACCACTTGAAGAATTCGTCTTCCTTTAGGTTGTTTCCCAATAGGCCTCTCCTATCAACTCACTTTCCACGCTCATGAAGCTCAATTACTTTGGAGCTAATATTTGCCATTCTGGGTTGAAGTTTTCATTTTGTATCTTTTTTGAGTAATCAACCATTGTTGAACTCTAAGGACTTTTCCTTTTTAAAACTCTTAGTTGAAGCTTCTACCTATGTTCTTTCTAATCATCATGGGATCCTCTATCTTCATTATTATGAAGGGAGCTTTAATTGAACTCTATTTGCTCATCGAAAACTGAAAATAGTGGTTACTTAGAGCACTTACATGAGAATTTGCCCTCCTAGAAAGAGGCCCAATTCGTCGTATGCTTTATAGCATCTCCTATAAGAACCTGTACTTAGACAGATGTACCCCCTGTAGAAAAAAGGTGAAGGTCAGATTCCTTACTTAGCTCTTGAGAAGAGAGAATGCAGGTTTCCTTGAGAGAGAGGCGGATTAAATGATCTTATTGAGACCCCATTATTAAACTTGCCAGAAAAACTTCGAATTAAAGGCTTCTATGAATATTCACTACCATCCCTTCAATAGTATCGTATTAATGAGAGTCATCGTTTGTTCGCTCTTCTCATACTTGCAATCTTCAAGATCTCCTCAGTGTAAACTTTGATGAAGTCAAGCTTCTTTGTGTGGGTTCTGTCAATTTGATATGTTGGTTTGCCCTCTTCATCCACAGAATTGTAGAGATAGTGGAACCTGGTTGGAGACTGGTAGTCATCCTTACAGATTCTATAGTTTGGGAAGACTTTGAGGAATGTGTCATCTTCTCTCATGTTTCTATTCATTGACTTGTTGAGGAGGAGTTTCGTTGAAGATTCTTGGGGACTTTGATGATTTTTTATTTCATTGAATCGATCAGGACTCGAGATTTCTTCTGGGGCAGGAATGGTAGAGCTTGCCATTTTGGAAGTAGGACTTTTTGATTTAACAAAAAGCCTTCCTGTCTGATATGAAATCTTTCCATCATTCAAAATTCTTTTCTCCCCAGCTCCATACCTGCCTCGATCATGTGACTTCATGGCAATGGGATTAAAGTCCTTAATTGGGCTTCCTCCATTCGTTTGAATGGATTCATTTAGGTTAAGTAAGTCTTCGTAATCATTTGGATGTTTCCTATGCTTTTCACTCATATCCAATAGTTTATTCTAATCTCTACTTTGTATGCTTCCTCTCTTTCCCCCTAACATGAAGTTTTTCCTGTCTATGTTTTATGAAATCATCACATCTAAATTTTGGATGTCCTTTGTCTATTGCTTCTTGGGTGTAAGAGGTTGGAGTTTAAACTAATTCTTTTGGTTCTTCGTTATGCCATTTGGAAAGACGTCTACATCTGAGTCCATTGGGGGAAGAGGGTTTTTCATCATACTTCTATTTGCATTTGACCTTTCTCCTTTATTTTAAAGAAACTCCTGATTAATCAGGTCACTATTCTTCTCTAGGTATGTATTATATTTCCTTTTTGAGTTATTCAGGTCAGAAGTCTAAGCATAGTCATTTAGTGGCTTGAAATGATTGTCAGTATGGCCACTCATTGAACTATTGACACTTTTATTGAAGTCAAATCTCTATTTAGATTTTCACGCATGAATGGACAAGGGTTCAAGGCGATTTGTTCCTGGAATAAGAGGCTAGGTTTAGTCAGATTTTTTCTGTTCTTGTCCCTTAAATTCTAGTTCTTTAACAATTTTCGCACCCAATGACTGGCCCTTGAATTGCTTTGGCTTTTAGATTGAAGCTAACTTATCTGAGGGATAGTCAGTAGCCTTAGAAGAAGGAATTTGTTTGTTGATGTCTATTGAATGCCTGTTTTTCCTCTGCATGGCAACTCGCTCAGCATCTTTAATGCTTATGACTGAAGCCCCCAACATTGATAATCTTCTTGGCATTTTTGCCCCAGGCTCATTAAAGCCTTAAGAAGAATGACCTATCTACCCCCGAAGTGCCTAATTGATTCCGAGGCTTTTTTTCTATAATTTGAAATCCTTCATTACCAAAAAAGAGTCATTCATTTACTTATATTTATTATCCTAATCAAAGTCCTCAAACCGAGACATCTCTTATCATTTCTCTCGTCTTCTCCATCATCTTCAGCAACTTCTGATTGATATAGTCGTACTAGTCAGCTGATTTCACATCCCCTTAAGTGTCACTAAGGATATTCTCTGAAGCTAAGTTTGGGTTAATATAATTGGTATTATTCACCACCCATTGCTTCCTTTTCTATGGTGATTATGAAGTTGGTCTCCTTCTCTCAACATCTTCTTCCACTTCTTGTCACCTCTAGTAAGTGATGGAGGTTTGCTCCTCTTGTTTGACATGGTCGGGTCTAGATCTGGTTGATCTTTGTATTAAATCATCTACCAGTTCGGATTTCCTCTTTCTATGGGAATTCTAAACTTCTCCTGTAAGATTCTGATCTCGATTAATAGGAATACCAGCAATTGGGAAATAGATTTCAACTCCAAAATCATGTCCTTTCTTAATCTTTTTAGGTGTGTTTTAAGTAGTATCCGCCTTTTTTCTCTAGTTAGACGAAGCAGATTGTTTTCGTGAAGATGCATTTGCAATTCCTTTAGGTTTAAGCTTCTGTTTTGGCTTATTTTCATGAGTAATATTGATTTTGTTTACCGTCCATTGATTTCCTTATGGTTTCCCTACATTAGATGAGTTTGGATATGAAACTCGATTATTTTGCAATTAATACTCTTTACTTTGCCTTCTGCTCTTAACAAAGCTTTTAGTTTTTGACTACTGGGTATTAGGGCGATGGCATGATCCTTTCTTTCCCCTTTGAATAGATTTTTAAGAGTTAATGATTTCGATTTGCTAAACTTGCTCTTCTTAAGAGACCTTTTTCATTTTCCATTTGTTTCTCTCCTCTGAGAGCTTCTTCGGAACTATGTTAAACTTCACAACAGGGATGATGTCCTTCATTTCATTTGGTGATTGGAGTCCACTAGTTTTTCTTGTGTTTGGAACTGGAGTAGCAACTAGGGATTAACCTTTATTTTAAATATCACAGTTCTGAGGTCCTCTAACAGAAAATCTTTATGATGCAAATCCTTCAGCTTAAGAATCGATCTTTGTGAAGTAGAATTCAGGCTTTGGTCCAAATTTCTATCCTGATAAAGGAGTTTTAGAATAGGATAGCATATTTGGGATGTCTTCTCTAAAGTTTCTCTCACTGATATCTTGAAGGAAACTGTCAATTTCTTAATTTTTTCATTCTTCATCTTCTCGAGAACTTTCACTTTTTTGTCTCGATTTCTTCTTCTCAGTGAAATATTTTCTCAAGACCTTTTATCTTTCTTCTAAGATCTTGTACTGAGTCGAACTCTGATCCAAATTTCCATCATTGATGCTTCCTTTTGATTTAAGCCTATCGTCTAGAGTGTTTCTTTTAGATCTACTTCTTTAGTGGAATGATGAACCAGAGAGGCTCTTGGCTAAACTTTTCTCTTCATTCAGCTGGCTTTTTTCGCATTCGAATCGATCTCTCAGTTCACTAAGCCTAATATTCACTCTTTTGATTTCCAACTAACTCTCTTAATCTTTGTTCTATTAATTTTATTACTTCAGTTTTTGGCTTGGAGACATTAATGGTTTTAATGGGCTGGTTGAAGATGTATTGGAATGGAGTTAATTCCTTCTTACACTACTAGTTTAATTTTTATCAGCCTTTGGCTACCTTTCTTGTGTGCTCTTAGAGAGCTATCTCCTCATCTCTCTGGATATCTCTTCTTAAATTTACTAAGCTTATTATGAATCCACATTAGGAGTATTGTCATTTACGAAGGATTTTTCCCTTTCTGCAGAGGCAAGAGGATTTCCATTTTCTTTGAGCTCTATTGAAGTAACAATGTTTTCCACGTTGTCTAATTTGATGACGAATCATTTAGGCTCATGCCTCAAAGTACTAAACTACTAGGAGATCATCAGTGAGCAAAGTTCAGTTTTATCTGGTGATTCTTTGTTTTTTTGGTTCAAGGAATTTATTCCTTGAGAATTTCCTTTTGAAGTCTTTGCATGTTTATCCAGAGCCCCTCTACCGTACTATGAAAGTCAAAGAATGATTGCCTACCTTAGATTGCTTCCCCAGTAGAGTTTTGGACTATGCATAAGAATGAATAGCATTATTGGACATTTTCTTGATATGCTAAGCTTTACTGTCTTGGATTGAAGTAGGGCCTGGTGAAAGGGAATTGAGATGTCGAATTTTATGGTCGGGAGTCTCACATGAGTTCTTGTATTGTTGCCAGAGCTGTTCCATCTCTGCTAGTTTGTTCTTACTTCTTTCCATCTTCTAATCAGCAACTTCTATGCATGCCTCTTCTTTTTATTTTTCTTACATGTAGAGTTAAATTGGAATTTATATTGGATTATTATGAGGTTTACTGTCCTTTGCTTGGTTCATCAATATAACCCTATTGCTAAGATATTAAAATGAAGAAAGCATTTGAGAAGATTGGTTGGATTGGAACTGGTGTGATGGGAAAGCACATGGCATCACACCTCATCAATGCTGGAAACACACTCAGTGTGTTCAATAGGACTGCATCCAAAGCTGATGACCTTGTCAAACTTGGAGCCCAATTCAAGACTCCCAAAGAGATTGCTCAAGAATCAGACATTCTTTTCTTAATGCTCGGATTCCCAAAGGATGCTGAAAACATGCTTCTAGACCAGGAAACTGGAATCCTCCAACACATGAAAGAAGGAAGCTATTTGGTCGACCATACTACTAACAGCCCTGAAATGGCAGAGAGGATCTACAATGAAAGTGTGAAAAGGAAAATCAAATCTGTAGATGCTCCAGTATCAGGAGGAGAAGTCGGAGCTCAAAATGGAAAGCTCATCATCATGACTGGAGGAGAGAAAGAACATGTTGATGAAGTTACCGAAGTAATGAAGCCCTATACCAAAAATCTCCAGTATTTTGGAGGTGCAGGAAAGGGACAACATACAAAAGCAGTCAACCAGATGATGGTTGCAGGAAATTTAGTCTTTGTCGTTGAGTCAATGTTGTATGCTTATAAAGCTGGACTTGACTTGGAATAGATCATCGATTTCCTTCAAGGAGGAACTTCAAACTCATATCAAATGCAAATGGTTGCTCCTAAAGTGATCCACAGAGACTTCAAGCCCGGTTTCTATGCTGAGCATTTGGAAAAGGACTTAGCTATTGCCCTTGATGAAGCCAGAAGAATGAACCTCTGTCTTCCCGGCCTCGCTCTCGTAAGACAATTCTATGTTTCTCTGATCGCCAACGGTGGCGGAAGAGAAGGAGTTCAAGCTATTCTCTTAACACTAGAGAAAATGAACAATGTTGAGATTTCTTGCAGAAAAAAGGAAAGATAACTCCACACTACCTCAACCATCACTCAC
>JAGYYR010000022.1:0-16595 GCA_021439965.1 Uronychia setigera | reverse complement strand
AAAACCCCAAAACCCCAAAACCCCAAAACCCCTAATATACACAGTTAATTTATCCGCGAGATTTTAGTTTCAAATTTTAAATGAAAAAAGTTGCAAATAAAGGATCATTTGGGAGCTACGCTAGCCTCGCCTCTACAGGACATTACACTAGTAAAATCAATGACCCTAAGTCATCATCATGCTATGTGAGAGGTAGAAATGTGGATTCAGGAAAGACTACCCCCATCCAAGGTTATTCATCAATGAGTCGGCCATAGTCAAGGATCAAAGTTGGAGGGAAAAACACAACTGGGAATGTCACTATAGAAGATGTATTGAGAATAAATACCAGTACAAAGGCTGGATCTTCTATAAATAATGGAGATGATCATAGTAGACACAGAAGCACACCTTTTACTCAGGAACACTAATCGAACCTCTATTTCAATTGATCAATTGCGCCAACTTCTCAGTTTAACACTTCTTAAATAACTCCCTAATTAGGAACTCAAGGAAAATTAAAGAAACGACTTCAAAGTGCCAAAAAATCAGAAAATATCAGAATTGAAGATTTACACTCAGCTGGAAGAGCCAAAACTCACAACAGGAATTTGGCGTCAACTATAGATGTAACCTAAACTTAAAAAAATGTAAGAACAAATCCTTCACCTCTCTGCAACACTTCAAATGGAGCAGATACTAAAGAAGAAGCCAACAACCTTCATCAATAAACATCTGTCTCTACTGTTTAACAAGCAAACCCAAGACAGCCCATCTCATCCAATATTAAAACAAGAAACAAATCAATGGATGGAACTAATTCCAAGAATAACCCTTATAAATACAATAGTTCTTAAGAAAATAGAACTTACAGACCTGGAACAACAATGTATATGAACTTCTCTAAAAACTAGTTCCATGATGGAAACATGCAAAAAAGTATTTAAAAATTCAGAAATGGGTAGGAAAGAAATGAAGGAAAAGTCAAAGATATTAGTTGCCTCCTCAACTATAAAGACTACAACTCTCATAAAACAGATGGCGAAATCAGCCACATTTATGAAACTTTCATTAGGAAGGAATGAAGTGCAAACTAGATCAATGGTAGGAACTCCAAAGATGGGAGGATTATTAAAAACTCATATACTTGCCCAAAACAAAAAGGGTTGAGGCCAAGGTCTATTGTTACAATCCCCAAGGACTATTTGAAAACCAAACAGCTAAATGAAATTTATTAAAAGAAGGAAAACTTGTCATAAAATATCAATTAACACTAGGAGTCCTCGTTCCTTTCTGAGGATCTTCTCTCTTAAATTGATAACTAATCATTTCATATTACTGACCTTCTCAAGAGGGAAGAGAAGAACAAGAAACAAGAAATTGTTAATTTAATCGATTAATCACTACAAAATCCAAGCAAACATCAAATTTCAAGAGCAAACAAAGAAGAAAGCTAGATTTTTGCCACAATGGATATACCTTGATAGCCTTTTTTGCTTCCAGTGGAAGAACTCATTTAGACAAAGAAGAAAAAAGGTAGATACATGATTAGAAACTATCGGGTTGTCCCAGACAATAAAACTCCTATCTTATTGAATCGTATAGATCAGAGTAATGTTGAAGATGATATAGTAAGTGGACACATATCTTCCGGCAGCGCATCACCAAATCACTAACTTGAAAAATACAAGAACACACCTAATTTTCCTACTTCAAGTCCACTTAGGAAAAGCAATTCAATACTAGCAACTCATAAATTCCATTACTCTTCTAATATATCCCCTTCAAGTTCATTTCTGTTGGAAAAATTCAATTTTAACTCCTAAGCCAATCCCATTGACTCTGACAAAGTACTAGGACCTTAAGTGAAGTAAAACGAAAATAACATAAAAGTGGAAGCTTGCAATGAAGTTTAAAGAGAAGTGGCCCTGTCAGAATTGAGCTCCTTCTATGGGAAATATGAGGAGGGCAATGATGAAGAAACAAGTCTACTAGAGAGAAAAATTGAAAACAATAACTAATCTATTCAAAAGAAATAAGTGATTGCCAAAGCTAAGGTAAATAAAAAATACAAAGAGATAATAGAACAATGGATGTCGAATTCAAACTTATCTAGAAAAGACAGCTATGTAGAGAGAGTCAAGACCATTAGCGATCCTATTGAGTAGATTTATAGAATCCCATCCAATAACCCTTCTGATTTTTCAAAAGAACAAGATCAACAAGAAGAGAGAATAATGAAGAGCCACCCTGAATCCCCACCCCGATCTCCTTCCCAGTAATGTGAGGAATAAATTAGTTCCTATAGCCACCTTAAATCGCAAAAGGTTTTTGAAACGAATGTGAGAAATTCCCTGGTAAAGGTGCTTTTGGGGAGTAAAATTCAAGAGAACTAATCCCTTGACAATTTTTCCATGAAATTAATGAACCCTTCTACCTTATCTGAAGTTAGCATGGCAATTAAATTTAATAAGGAGTACATGACCCATTTGGAAGAGATCATTCCTATCGAAAAGCTGCCTATTGATATTTTTGATGACTTCTTGGATGAAGCAATGAAAATAAAGGGGGAGATTTTAGAGAGAAGAGGGAAATAAATGGATCCAATTAGAGCCTTGGCTCACTACTTCAATGTAAATGGAGAAATGGAACAAACTGATGTTGAAGTACTAGATTTTGATGAAGACCGAAGGAAATTTTAAGTAATGTTTGTAGAAAAATTCAGAGGAATGAAGAAATTCATTAATAGATTAAATCTCAGATTTGAATTTGATTCTCATGAGGATTTAGAAAAAAGGCGCCATGCTGCATTGGCTCTTAAGGAAGATGCAGAGAATAGAATTCGTACAGAGAGGATTTTCATTAGGGAGGTGGCTGAAAAGTAAGATTCCATTTGTGACACTAGGTACAACTATATTAAAATGAGCAATCTCATTAAAGACAACATAAAGAAAAAACTGAAAGTGGATTTGCAAACATACGATCGAATGTATGTGGAAAGAACAATTCTACAAGTTGAAGCACTCTTCGTGTATTCTATTCTCAAGAGTGTTGTGTTCTCCTAGTTTCATGATCCATTCGTGAAGAGAATGATAAACTCATACAAAGTGCAATAAGAAGACACTCCTCATGTTCCATACTATGTAAGCTCTTGTTAAATACTAAGGCTCTCTAATCATATGAGCTGAATAAAGAACCTATTTAAAAAATGATTTCTAAGTCAGATGCCATTAAAAACCTCCAAGATTATTCCATCTTAGGCAGAAAGTGTTTCTTAGACATCATCTATTTCTTAAAATAGGCCAATGAGTCAATTATTGATAAGAGTCAGATATTTGAAAACCCCATACCCCATACAACTCTGATATCATTGGTGAAATCAGGAGAGTATAGCAAACAGACTACGACCAAAACACTTCACAAGGAAATCAATACCTACCCTATTGAACTAGGTAGCTTCATGAAAGCCCAAAAGGTCATTCAAAATAAGTTCAAAGAGATGCTTGAACTAAGATATGCAGAAAAGATAGGTAAGGAAAAGGTTCAATTAATCTTTAGCTCAAAGAATTGAAACTCTCATCAAATCTGAGTTTTATGAGCAAAGTGGAAAGGAAGTCTCTATTAAGAACCTGAACCCTTTCATTATAAAAATTATGGAGATCACAAGATTTTACATGGAAAGAACTCTCTCTGAAAAATATTTTGAGTCATTGGAGAGCTACTTACATTTACTGCTAAGCTTCCAGGCAAGAGATCAGAGTTTCATTGTAAGGATTCTTTAATTTTTTAGAGAAGTCAATATTTCCATGATTTCAATTTCGATTCGATTTAGTACAGGCTTCAGTCCAATCCATTCATAGTTTGTGTGGCAAAGATCAACAAACTAAAAGAAAAGAATAAACCAAATAAGCTCTCGATTGTAACCAAACCTCATCTAGAAAGCATCTGTGAAGATCTATGCAATATGACGAACTACTTCCTCAACACAATCTGTGGGATTAAGAGAATTGATGCTATTATCCTTCCGCTTATGAAGTTGAAGAGGACCACACTCACTGTTCCAGAACCCAAAAAGGAACAAAGAAGCATGTAATTGGTGAAGATGATCGACATCATTCTCCTATTCAGCATCGATAAGCCAATGAAATAGTTGGAAGTAATGCAAGAGTATTTAGAGTATCACGACACTTCTCCTGAAGAATTGATTTAGAAACTAAGGCATAAATCTCTTGAACTAGAAGATTCTGAAAGTGAGAAAAGTAAAAATGTTGGAGAAACTTTTGAAGCCAATAATGGTGAAGAAATTAAAATAGAATTAGCTGATGAAGTTATTGAAGATGAACTAGAGGACCTGAGAAAACTCTATTGGGATGTTCAAATCCACATCCATGATTAGTATGATTATGGACTTCTAGCTCTCAATTGCAAAGACTATAAAGCTTCAGTGGTTAAGCACATTGACAAACTCATTCGACATCTCAGCAATTACGTCTCAAAAGAATTCCTCCTCATGATGGACTGCATCTACTCTGATTATGAAGAAATTGAGAATAAAGTTGGTGAGAAAGTGAATACAATTGATGAAGTGATTCATCTTAGTGAATTCATTGACTAAATATAGAAGCCTGAAATGAAGCTAGAAGAACTATTACTGGAATTACAGCAAGTGCAAGAGAAGAAAGAAACCCTAGATCGGCTCTTAATTCCATTAGAAAAATCCCATTTCCAGAAATATCTGAAGTTACTTACCTTCCCTAAACACCTCCTCAATTTCCTTTCAAAGAAAAAGAACGATCTAGAAAAAGTTCGCTCGAATTTGTCACATCAAATGGACATCGAAAGAAATGAAGTCTTTGATTAAATAAAAAACTTTAAATTGCATTTGGAAGAGTTCAAAGAACTAGGAATGCTCCATAACAAGAAAGATCATATGACAATCTTAAGAAAGAAAGGAACAAAAAAGAAAATCGAAGTAAAAGAAAGAACAGAAGAGGAAGATGACAATAAACAGTCTTAATCTGGTGGGGGTAGATTAAATCTGGGTCAGAATCACTCTCCAACAGGAGAATTCGATAATTTGTACATTGAAACAGTGGCTGAAAAAATGGAGCAGCTTAAACAAGATTTGGATGACACTGAGAAAAATTGTGAGATTATAAATCGTCGAGAAGACCTCTTATGTTTAAGAGTGACTCGATTCAACGATATCACTAAGCTGCAAAGTGAAATTAAACCATTTGTGGGGCTTTGGAAAATAGCTCAACAGTTCTCAAAAAAGAGTCCTATTTGGCTTGAGGGCAAATTCGATGAACTAAATAGTGATGAAATTGAAGAAAATGTGACAACTTGGTGGAAATCATTGAGTCGTCTGGCTAAGACTCATCTGCAGGAATAATATCATCCGATGAACCTGCTTATCTTCATTATTAGGAGTCTTGAAGCGTTCAAACAATACATACCAATGGTGAGTGCATTGAGAACTAAAGGGCTGTCTAAAAGACATTGGAAAATGCTTTCAAAAAGATTTTAACAAGAAATCGATCCTTTGGTAAGTAGAAACTCCCAAACGATAATAGGGCCTTACTTTAAAAAGTCTCATTGAGAAAAAGCTTTATGAAGGAGACAAAATAGAGATCATCAAAGGAGTTAGTGAAATAGCACTCAAAGAATATGCAATTCAAACCACTCTAGACAAACTTGACGAGGAACTAAGAAAAATAAAGTTTAATCCAATTGTTTACAAGTATTCTTCTATCTCTCATTCTAAGGGACACGAAGACTCACATACTCAAATCAGTTGATGAATTCATTAATTCATTTGAAGAGTTCTCAATTAAGATTATTGCACTGAAAAGCAATCCCTATGTGAACCACTTTATCGAGAAGATCAATAGAGTGGAGAAAGAGATCAAAACTGTGGTTGATGTTTTGGACTAATGGGTACTGACTTAAAAGTCCTGGATCTATCTCGAGCCTATCTTCCAGTCCGTAGATTTAGCCAAACAGATGCCAACTGAAGCTATGAAATTTGGTGTTCTAGATGATTTTTACCGCAACCATGTAAAAATGATAGTGGAAGAACCCAGCGTTATCAAAATCTGCAAAAAAGATGGCTTTCTAGCTTAGATAGTCAAAGTTAACTCCGACTTTGAAGGAATCGCACGTAAACTCTCTGATTATCTTGAATCAAAACGAGAACATTTTGCTAGGTTCTACTTCCTTTCTAATGAAGAAATTATTGAAATTTTGGGTTCAATGAGAGATCCAAGTAATATCTAGAGATTTCTAGGTAAAATATTTGAAGGAATCGATAATTTGACACTAGCTGAAGGTGATGAAATCCAACAAATTCACAGTAAAGAAGGAGAATTCATAGATCTGAAAACATTTGTTAAAGCAACTTTATCTGCAGAAACCTGGCTTAAGAATCTTGAATAGTCTATGATAGAGACAATAAAAAAGATCATTATAGAAGCCATAATTGACAAAAAGGAAAGGGATTTTGAAGATTGGGTTAAGGACTGGCCAGGATAGATTGTACTTGCTGTAACTCATATCCACTTCACTGAGTCAATCGACGTCGTTTTTAAAAACCAACTAACTCCTGAATAAGGCCTTAAATCGAATCAAGAATAAATCTAAGAGCAAATAGAAAGTCTTACCAAAATGGTAAGATCAAAGCTAGAAGCAGTTCAAAGGACCACTGTCAGCTCACTGATAACCATCAAGGTCCATTTCAGGGACAAACTGAGAGAAATGATTCAAAATGATATCAGGTATAGCCATGACTTCATCTGGACCATGCACATGAAATACTGACTAGACTGTCTGAATGAAAATGGAAGCGAAATATTTGAGGACTACTCTTTATCAATCAATATCATCAATACTTCTAGGCCATATGGGTATGAGTACCTGGGTAATACTCCAAGACTTGTTATTACACCTCTTACTGACAAATGCTTTAGAGCTTTATTCATGGCATTGCACTACAATTATGGAGGCTCCCCAGAAGGTCCAGTCGGTACAGGTAAGACTGAGACAACCAAAGACCTTGCCAAGTGCCTTGCTAGGCATTGTTTTGTTTTCAACTGTTCATCAAGTCTCAACTACTCAGCAATGAGTAAGTTCTTTAAAGGGTTGGCAACTAGTGGGGCATGGTCTTGTTTCGATGAATTCAACAGAATTGATATCAATGTTCTCTCAGCTATTTCTCAAATCATAATAATCATTCAGGGAGCAATTAGAGAGGTAATATTTAATTTCATTCCCCTAGAAAGTCGATGAACTGTTTTTTGAAGGAACTTAAATAAAGTTCAACCAAGAGTGTGCTCTATTCATAACAATGAACCCCAACTATGAAGGCAGGTCTGAGTTACCAGAAAATCTGAAACAGCTTTTCAGACCAATTTCAATGATAGTTCCTGATTCTGCTCTCATTATTGAAATCCTACTTTATTCCTATGGATTTATAGAAGCTAAGAGCCTAGCAAAGAAAATTGAAGCTACTTTCAAAATAGCAAAAAAGCAACTGTCAAATTCCCTTCACTATGACTTTGGACTCAGAGCAATGAAGATCGTCTTACATTCTGCTTCAAAATTAAAACTGAAAGTGAATGGGATGATTCCCTATGATATATAGTTAGTGGATGATGAGGCAGTGGAGCAACGGAAGATTCAAGAAGAAGAAGAGCTCATGAAAGAAGAATTGAAGATGAGAGGAAAATCATCCATTGTTTCAGAATCATCTATTGGATCCCGAGAAGCTGGTGGTGGAAGGTTTGAAAGTGAACGCGATTCAGAATCTTCAATGAAAAAAGGTGATAGGCTTAAAGGAATGGACACTTAACTTAAGACCATACTTGAGGGAGCAATGGGTGCAAATGAGGATTAGCACTAACAAAACAAATTGTTGATGAACGAACTTGGAATAGAAGACTTAAACATTTTGCAAGATGAAAAGAAGTTGGAAGAGCTGATAGTACTTAGAGCCATTATCACCAGCAATGTCCCGAAGTTCAATGAGACTGACTAATTCATATTCAAAGGCATCACTTAGGATATTTTTCCCAACTCAAATAATGGCACCAGTAGTTACGAACAATTAACAAACCTAATCAAATCTGTCTTCAAGACCAATCATCTGGAACCATCAAGCAAACTAATAAATAAAATTCTCCAAATATATGAGACAATCAATATAAGACATGGAGTAATGGTCGTTGGTAATACAATGTCAGGGAAGACAACTTCAATTTAAACCTTAGTTGAGGTTCTTAAAAGAAGTAGAGAAAATGAGATAAATGGGAAGGTACTAGCACTTAAATACCATAAGACGAGAAACATCCAAAAAAAATCAAAGAAGGAGAGGAGAGCAGGCTTCTTATCTAAAAAAGGAGGAAATTCCAACATGGATGTCCCTTCATCTTTCCTTGACGAATTAGACTCAACCAAAGTCACTAATGAAGAGATCAAGACAATCAAGGCCAAATGCCTCAATGAAGGAATCCTCACTCATACCGTCAATCCAAAGGCAGTTTCTCTAGGGTAATTAATGGGAAATTTTGATGAGACTTCACATGACTGGAATGATGGGATTCTGGCAAATCTAATGAGACAATGCTCCTATGATTCATCAGAAAGAAGAAAATGGATAATATTTGATGGACCTATCGACCCTGTTTGGGTTGAAAATCTGAATTCAGTTCTTGATGACAATAGGAAGCTGACCCTATCAACAGGAGAGACCATTAAACTTACCCCAAAAATGAGCATAGTTATTGAGGCTGAGGATTTGAGCCATTGTACACCTGCAACAATTTCTAGGTGCGGAATGATATATATGCAAGACAATGTAAGCAGATCTATTACATTTAGCTGACACCCCTCAAATCTTTACTCAATAAATGGATCTAGACCCTTCCTTAGTATATTGAAGAAGACCTCAAGTAATTCAGATCGTATATTTAATAGGGATATTGAAAATTACATCAATTGGTTTTTCCCTGATATCCTTAATCTCATGAAACCTGAAAACCTCATTTACCCAGTCTCACACTAATGGGGGATCCTTAATTTCACCAGATTCTTCAATTCACTCATTGCAGACTACAGACACGATAAGTACACAATCACACACCAACAACCTAATTTCTTCGAAGAGCAGGATCAAATAGCAGCCCAGATACAAAAACCCAAAGACACAGTGAAGTCAGCATTTGTTAATTTCGCAGATGTAGAGCAGAGATATCAGAATTCAATTGTAAGAGAAAGTTAACATTATACAGAGGTATAAAAATATATGGATTGAATCATTTTTCATTTTTTCATTAACCTGGTCATTTGGGTCCGTTTTCAAACCAGAAGTGAGAAAGTAGTTCGATTAACTGGTAAAGGGAAAAATATAAGGCAATAAAAATGACTTGGCAACTATCGCCTAGCTTAAAAACAAATTATAAAGGAAAGCTGAATACAGAGAGAACTCCATTCAAAAATTTTCAAAGGACTTTGAGAAAATTCCCTAGCCCTATTTTCTAGTGCCTTTCCCTATAGAGCAATCCCTTTTCAATGTTCTTTTTGATTTGGAAAGTAATTGCTGGATTCCTTGGGAATCTGCAAAACTCTCCCCTGATAACACTTCAGACAATTTACTGAAAAAGAAAAGGAACTTCCATAATATTTTCATTCACACCATTGATTCCACAAGGTACACATACATCATTGAATCCAATGTGCTATAGAAGAATCATATGTTGCTCTTAGGGCCAACTGGGGCAGGGAAGAGTTGGCTTGGGAGGGAATTTCTACATAATCATATTCAAAAGGTCTAGTAAAAGTACCAAGTGTACTCTTTATGTTATTCTAATAACACTATTGCAGAAAAAGCACAGCAATTCTTCGATTAGAAGTTGGAAAAAAAGAGAAAAGGTCTTTACAGCCCTCCTCATGGAAAAAGAGTTATATACTTCATTGATGATCTGATGATGCCAGCTAAAGAAGAGAATGATGTTTAACCAGCAAATGAATTACTAAGGCAATGGTTTGAACAGAATGGATGGTACGATTTCAAGTCTCTTGAGCTGAAGAGAATTGAAGATGTTCAATTCATTTCTTGTCTCACTGTTCAGGGTATAGGATGTATTAATTAATTAGGAAAGCATTAGAGCATGATAAGTAAAAGAAATGAATGGCATTGGACCTATTTAGGAGTGACACCTTGTGATGACAGATTCTTCCTCGATATTTTCAATGCAGTCATTGAATAAATTTCACAAAATTGGCCCCTTCACACCCACAATGTATCGACCAATGCCATTATGGCAACAATAGATCTCTATTATCAGGTCTGAAAAGAAATCACCCCCACTCCAGCTAAATTCCATTACATGTTCAACCCTCGTCATATGTTCAAAACCATCTTTGGATTTGCTGAAATAGAGGCAAATACCCTTGAAAGTAAAAATAATGCCTAATCATCAGACGAATAATGCTTCATTAACCTCTGGTATAATGAAAGCTTCAGAACCTATTATGACTAGTTGATTGATCAAGGAGAAAAGGATTGGTTTGTAAAGAAAATCAATGAAATAGCTAAGAAGAATTTCTACTAGGAATTTACTGCCCCTAAAAAAGACATCCTATTCAGTATTTTAAATCCATAAAATGAGGGATTATATTCAGAAATTAAAGATCTCTCTTAGTCAAAGCAATGCTTAGAAAGATATCTGTTTGAATACAATGAAACAAACAAGAAAAATAAACTTCACATCATTCTGTTCAACTTTCTCGTTGAATACTTGATCAAAATATATCGGATCATCAAACTACCTACCAATCATGGGGTATTGATTGGGGTTGAAGGTTCAGGAATTGAAGCACTTACAAAGCTTGCAACTTTTCTGTGCAATTATGATTTATTTGAGGTAAGAAAACTGTAATGATTGAAGATCACTGTATATTAAAATTATGACTTTGAAGACTGGCACACAGAACTGAAGAAATTATTGGAAATGGTTGGAATTGAAGACAAGTAGACTGTCTTCATTTTAAATCAAAATCAGATATTCAATGATGAGTTGCTCCATGATATCAACAGTCTAATCAACAATGGAGAAGTCCATGGCATATTTTCTAAAGATGAGAAAGATGTGTTTATAAACCAGACATAGTTGAGGATCAATAGTGAGGAACTAAATTCCCCAAGGAATAATTCACTTGTTCTTTCAGATTTCTTTAGGAAATGCAGAGAGAATCTACATGTAATGCTCAGTTTCACACCAACTGGATCAAACTTAAGGAAGAAAGCAAGGATCTTCAAATCCATAGTGAATTGCTCAACCTTCCTGTGGATGGGGGAATGGCCAGTCGAAGGGTACAGAGCAATAGCTGAATATCATTTATAAAATGAGACAGTTTCAAAAGAAGCAATAATCAACATTGCAATTCGGATTCACCTTGTAAGTTCTTTCTAATTCTTAGGATACTTTGCTTTAAGCAAAAGCTTTCTATGTGGAAACCTAGCATTATCTCTATATCACTCCTAAGGCCTTTGAAGATTTCATATTGAACTTTAAAAATCTCTACAACTTGAAACTGAACGAACTGAATGAAATCCAGTAAAGATATGATCATGGGCTCTAATTGTTGAAAGAAACCGGTGACGCTGTAATAAGTTTTTGTAATATTAGGTGGAGAGCTTTTAGGATATGCACGATTCAAAGGCCCCAGAATTACACAAGAAGCAGTTTGAAATTGAAAAACTAATGGAAGAACTCAAAGATTAAACAGAATTTCTAGGAAAGAAAAGAAAACTTTTTAAGAAGGAAGAATAGATAACAATGAGAGAAGCTAAGGAGGCTGAAACTATTAAAAAAGATTGCAAATTCGCTCTTGAAAAAGTTATTCCACTTTTAAACAATGCAATAAATGCTCTCCAAGCTCTTTCTAAAAGTGATATTAGTGAGTTAAAAACCATGAGGAATCCTCCAGTAGCCATTAAGCTACTGATGGAAGCCGTGTGCATATTGCTTTAGGTTGAACCTACTAGGATGAAGAGAGAAGATGGGCTCAGCTATTATTATGATTACTGGCCTTCTGCTACAGGGAAACTGGTATTAGGAAACCCAAAACTTTAAGAAGTACTTAGTAAGCTGGAAAAGAATCAAATTACAATGGAAACGATGCAAAAATTGGAAACTTTGATTGAAGATACCGGATTTGATATTGAAAAAATAACTAGAGCATCTTAGGCGACCAAAGGTATGTTCCCCTTGGATGAAAATTAGGTTTCTTCAATTGGCTAATGGCTTTAAGAGAGTATTTCTATATCTATCAAGAGATACGACCCAAAAGAGATGCACTAGTCATTGCTGAAAAGCAATTTTCAATTAAGTTATTGGAGATTGAGAAAAAGAAAGAAGAACTTATTCAGTTGGAACAGCATTTGAATTATCTAAAAGCAGAGCATGAGGAAAAAGAAGTGGAAGTTCGATTTCTGAAGCAATCTATTGATGACTGTCTCAATAAAACTAACAATGCTTCCAAGCTTCTCTCGGGAATCAGAGGAGAGAGATAGAAATGGTCAGTGTGCAATTGAATTCTAGCCTAAGTATGTATTTCAATTTTTTAACTTTAGAAATTCAACACTATCTAAGGAGATATTCTCTTAAGCTCTGCTTTTATTTGCTACATGAGTTCATTCACCCAACGATTCAGAGAAGAGTTAAATGAAAAATGGGAGGAACTGATCAGATCTTCATGTTTGAACCTTGCTAAAGAATATAATTTCAGTCGCATCTTTGTTAATCAAATGACAATCAGAGAATGGTAGATTCAAGGATTGCCCCTCGATAATTTCTCACTCAACAATGCAGTCATTTTAAATTATTCATAGAAATCCTGTGTGTGCATTGATCCCCAATTCTAAGCTAACAAGTGGATCAGAAACATGGAAAAAGAGAACAGTCTCATAGTGGTTAACTTTGAAGAGGCATAATTCCTGAAACAGTTAGAATTCGGCATCAAACTAGGAAACCCAGTCCTCATTGAAAATGTGGGAAGCAAAATAAATATAGCTCTCTATCCCATCCTCTAGAAACAGTTCATTTCAGAAGGACTTTCTAAAAGCATTAATCTTAATGGGCACTTGATTGAAATGGACTCAAATTTCAGACTTTATATAACCTCAGAATAGAGTAACCCACATTTCAAACCTGAGATCTTTGTTATGGTGAGTCTGAATGCTAATAGAATAGATGAATTTTGTTAATTTCCATGTGACTCTGGAAGGATTGGAAGCTCAAATATTGAGCATAGTAGTTACTTAAGAGCGAAAAGACTTAGAGGCTAAGAAAGTGGAAAATTTTAAAGAAGCATTAGAAATGATTTCTTCCTTGAAAGTCCTTGAGACAGAAATCCAAGAATCCCTTTCTAAACCAATTGACTAATTACTCTAAGACGAAAGTCTAATTGAAACCTTAGAAACTTCAAGGAAAACTGCCAAACATATCTCAAAAACTTTATCTATTGTAAACAAGACAACGTAGAAGATCTTCATGTCAAGATCTGTTTATTCACCTGCTGCTTATAGAGCAGCAGTTCTATTCTTCTTCATTCAGGATTTGCAAAAGATTGATCGAATGTATTAATTCTCTCTCAAATGGTTTATCAACATATTCAATAATGAATTATCAAAAGGAAAAATCAGTATGGCATTTGAACCAGACAGGTTTCAGGAAATCATTAAACTCTTCACAGTAAAGATCTTTGAATAGCTCAATTTGACAATTTATGACAAGCATAAGGTCCTTGTTCATTTTCTCCTTATCTTCAGGATTCTAGAGTCTGAGAATTGCTTGTACAAGCCTTTATATGACTTCCTAATTAAAGATCTTCGTAATCCAACTCTACTTGAGAACTAGGATGAACTACTACATCAATTTCCTTGGCTGACAAAAGATATTTTAGTCAGCCTTTAAAATTTGTAAACTATACGACCTTTCAACAATCCATTACTACTTGACCATATTCGCACACATTCAATATAATGGAAATCCTTTTACTATTAGAAAGAACAAGACAATTTCATGATCCCAGGATCTTATATGGACACAGACTTTGAAACGATTGTCAAAAAAAGACACAAGAGATCAAGAATGGAAGAATTGCAGCCAAATCAGACCGCTACCACTGAAATGGAGTTAGATGACATATGGAGTCTCGATGATGAATCTGATGATGACTCTACTAATAAAGAGAGATCTGTAGGAGATGATTGTTGGGGAAAGCTATAACGAATTGATTCTTAGGAGAGAATGCTTAGCTCACTGGTTGAAGGAGTTAATGATTATGAAGAATATTCTTTTACAAATGGTATTTTACTCTCTTAAACATTTAGTTCGTTTTGATAGAGATTAGAAAGAAAGAAAGCAGTTGATGTTTAAAGGACTAATGAGACTAAACCTCATTAAGATCCTGAAACCAGAATGACTGATCCCTGAAATAAAAACTTTCCTGCATAATATCCTAGATCTTGGTTCAAATAAACCATATGATATTCAGAGAGTGTATAAAGGCACGCATTAAATGGTGCCTACCTTGTTTATCCTTTCTTCATCCACAAATATCTTGAGTGAACTTTAAGCTCTAAAATAAACTGAGAGAGTCATCATTGAAATAAGGAAGGAGTCTCTTGAATCAACAAACACTAGTATCATTGAGAAGCATATAAGAGAATGCTGTAAAGAAGGAAGATGGATTCTTGTGTAGAACCTCCATTTAGCTGTGGATTGGATCCCCAAATTAGAAAAGCTTATTAAATAGCTTCAAAATGAACTTGTATTCCAATTCTTAATTACTTAGATTAATCCTAAATTTAGACTGTGGCTGACAACAATGCAAGTCAACTACTTCCCATAAAGTTTTCTCCAATTATGCTTCAAAGTCACTATTTAATCACTTCAGTACTTTCTCAATTAACTCTAGGGGAATGAAGCAAAATGCTAAGAGACAATTGAATTCATTAGAAACTAGAGAGCAGGATTTCTCTTAAATCTGCGGCAGTAAAGGGCCAGTATTTAGGAAATTATACTTTTCAATGTGCATCTTCCATGCAGTGATTACAGAACGAAAGAGTTTTGGTCCAATTGGATTTAACATCCCTTACAACTTCTCAGATAATGATTTCCTCATCAGTGTTGATCAATTGATCAACTGCATTAATGAACATGACCAAATCCCATTTGAGCTTCTACAACATCTCATTGCAGAATTGAACTACGGAGGTAGAATAACAGTAGAGCAGGACCAAAAAGTACTTGAAGAGAACTTGAGGATATTTTTGAATGCTGAAGTCTTAAATGACAACTACAAGTTCTGTTCTAATCCAAGGTATACAATACCGAGGGATGGTACCCTTCATGAGCTAAGAAATCATATTGAAAGTTATCCAACAGTAGACAAAATGGAAATTTTTGGAATGAACCAGAATGTGGTCATCTAGAAATAAAAGGAAGAATCAAAGAAGCTAATCGAAACTGTCTTTGAACTAGATTTCGCTGGGAAGGAACTAGTAAATTTAGAAACAGTTATTATCGACAGTGAAGAAATCATGATGATAAAATACAAAACTACTAAGACCCTTATTCAAACGATTATCTCTGAATTACCTCCAGTTTTCAATGAAGAATCGATTCTACAAAAGTATCCTTTAATAGACTCTAATTGCCTGAATATATTCCTTTCAAAGGAAGTCAGTAGGTATAATGTTCTGTTGAATGAGATTTCAAGTAGTCTTGCAACCACTCTGCTTGCTCTCAATGGAATAATTGATTTGACAAATGAAGCAGATGAAATCATTACATCGTTGACTTATTAAAGCGTACCGCACAAATGGAAAAAGTTCTCATACCCTACTTTTAAGTCTCTTTCCATTTTCCTACAGAACTTAAATATAAGAGTGGAATTCATAAGAAATTGGATAGCTAACGGACATCTTTATGATTTTTGGTTTCCTGGGTTTTTCGATTAAAAATCACTGTTTATAACGTTGCTCTAATAGCATGCAAGAGAGAAATAGATCTCAATTGATATTCTTGCAATAGAATTCAGTATTTCAAGTTCAATGGAAGTTTAATATAATTCTCCAAGGAGAACTAATGGTGTTTATCTCAGTGGGATGTTTATAGAAGGGGCAAAATGGGACAGTGAAAATCAAATTTTAGAAGATTCAAATCCAAATGAATCATTCTGCAAACTAAATCCAATTTTTGTTAAGGTCATCCTCACCAAAGAATTTGACAACAAATATTTGAATAAGAATTTCTATCATTGTCCTCTCTATAAGGTATTGAATTCTGCTAAAATTAGATTTCACAAAGAGAAAGGAATACTGAAGATGGTCTAATTACAATGGTTCCTATGAGTATCAATCCTTCAACTAGCCCTGGCTTCTGGGTCAAACGTGGTGTTGCAATAATTTGCCAGCATGATTAGATTATTAATTGATAATTCAAAGTTAATTATTAGCTAGATTAGGGGTTTTGTATTTTATCATCATGATTTCTTCACTGTCGATAATAACTGTTTCTAAATTTACTAGTTCCTTCCCAGCGAAATCT
>JAGYYR010000021.1:0-16610 GCA_021439965.1 Uronychia setigera | reverse complement strand
ATAAGGATTTGAATGTTACTTAGATAAAGTTGGAGTACCAGAAGTGGTGTGTCTAAAACAAGAAAGACTTTCACCAGATGTAAACAAAGAAAATTAGAAGATTAAATTTGGAGAGGAGATCAAATGAGAGATGAGCTACTAAATGTAGATGTGTCAAATAAGGAAGAAAGAAAAGGAAGAGTGCTCGATATTTAAGAACCAACGAAGATTGATGATAAATATCGCAAAAACACATAAAAATAAAAGGATAACAGAAGAACTAACAAGGATCTATTGCCTTGGGCAACTCACAACATCAATTTAGAATTTTCCATAACATTTAAAAGTGTTGGACAAACTGAAAGAAGAAGTCAAAACAAACTAAGATGCAAATGATTGGAGAGACAAATATTTAGAACTATCTAGATTATATCTGTACATTTTCGCATTTTAAAAACTCTCAAAAAGTCTTCCCTACTTGGACGGAGCAAAGAGAATCAGATGAATTATCTCATGTGTTAAGAAACCAAGCATAGGAAGAAGATTGAAGACAGTTTAGGATATGTGTGCACTGTATTATAATCAGAGCCTTCTATCAAGGTTGATGTAGTAACAATTCTACCTAAAGAGAGAAAGGCTAGAGTTTTACTGAAGGTAGACTCCAATTTTCTAATTGGCAGAGCTTTCTATGTAAAGAGTAGAATTATATTCCTAAATGCATACATACCTCCAGGAAGAGGTAAAGCAATCAAGCAGCTCACGGATCAGATCATAGAAACTTGGAGAAAGATTTTTCAGAAGGGGAAGTAAGAATCACAGATGGTGGTCTCAATTTTAGTAATGTATTCATTGCTAAGGCTTCCAAGTTACTTGGAAATTTTAGACTTATTTAACTCAAAAGTTACTTGCGAAATAGGGGGCCCATTGAATACAATTATAGTCAAGGTAGCATGGCTGAGAAGAAATAACTAATTTTAAATGCTCAGACCACGGTCTACTTCTTGTTAATACTGTGATGCAAAGGTTATGAAGACATGAAAGTTGGGAACTTTTGAAAGTGATTCATCCCATAAAGTAAGGCTAGAGAATTGACTGAGGATGATGATGATGAAATAATACATATCATACTAAAATTCACCTGGCAATGTCCATGGGGAGATACTAGTCTAATTATCGAACAAACAATTTCGAAATTAATCAGAAACTACTCCCATATTCAATACAAAAAAGAAAAAAGGAGATGATGAAACTTTGGGAACTCTACAAAGGAAGTTTAAAGAATGAAAAGATGAATTTTTTCTTAAATCATCCTAGATGCAATTTACTTGCCTATCATGGAAGGAGAAAGCTAAAGAGGTGAGCAGATATGACTCTGAACTATTTATCGAAGAGAGGAAAAAGATCTATGATGAGCCAATGATAGAATCTAATGTTTAAAATGTGTTGAATCATTTAAACCAACCCTCTTGAAATGGGAAATGCGATAAAAATAGAAAAACTTGTGGCAGATACTGTACCTTCCACGTTTATTGAAAATAGTACAATATGGAACTAATTGTAAACTGAGTATCGTTAGCATTTAATAAAATGATTGATGGAAGATAAGAGCTAGATGAAGGGAAGATGGTAAAAATTTTCTTACTCTCTAAAACTTGAAAAAAACTGCGTTAAACCTAGTGACATCAGACCTATAGTTTCATTTTTGGCAACGAATATTACTGAAACAATGATTAAGACAAGATTTTAAAAAACTGAATAATAACAGGTCTTGTCCTTAACAGACAAAATCAGGTAAAGGAACAAAAGATATTTTAAGGATCAGCAGTAAAGAAAAATATAAGTATTTAGGATAAAAAATTGCACTCTGCATAAAGCTTTTCTGATCAAAGTATAGATGGAGAGGAATCAAGAGTTCATCAATAGACAAACATTTTCCATTGATACCGAAAAATTAAGGGATCATATTGCAGCATACTATTAGAGGTCTATAATGATGTAATTATTACTTTTATTGATAAGTTGGAATTTCAGATTTTGAAACCTTTAAAGAGATCGAAATGAAGGTGTTTAGAATCGTGAATGTGTTACATAATGAACACTCTTTAAAATTGGACCTAATGGCCAAAATCAGAAAAACAATTCTAAGATAATTTCAGCTTGCTAAAGAGAATAATAGGAAGGTGAGTTAGTGAATGAGAATAAAGACCAGAAAGAGCAAATACCGAGCTACAGAAGTAACTCCCATTTGTAATGTGGCAACCTATGAATTTGCTCCTTGAAATTGTGGATATTTTGAGGGACGTGTGGCAATAGTGAATAGTTGATTCTTTATTGATCCCTGGAAGGGTGAACGAACTTTGTTCCAAAAGAACCAACTCGGTTCAAACACTCTTAAATTAATCAGACTGAAAATTGTCATAATTGAATTAACACATGACTGACAAAATCAACATGAAAGACCTCATCAAGCCCATACACCCTAGCTACATGGGTGTAGTAAAAAGCAAGCTGGAAGAAAGAATCTCCCAATGGACCAGACAGACTTGTGATAACTTCTGCAACCTCATTCAGAATGACAGCTCCAGATCTGTAGTCAAAAATGCTATCTCATCCAATCAGCAGCTATATGGAGTAGGAGGAGTGGATGAAATCAAACGCATATCCAGGTGTGTTACTAAGCTATTTGCACGATGGTGGAGATCTCATGCACAAAAAGGCCAGGTAGTAGCTGTTGGATGAGTTTGCAACTTGATCAAACCAAAAACCACAGGAATCAACTCCCAAATTGACTAAGAAAATGCAGCATACATGGGTTTACTTGGTGCAAACGACAGCAAAGACATAACAAATCTCCGTCATAACCCCTGAACAGATCGCCAAAATCAACAACAATGATGATGACAGATGGACCAACTTGGCTCAATTTAGGAACTGTTCTGGTTTCGGCAAGGCATCCAAACCCTAAAAAGAGAAAAGTAGAGGGCAGTAGCTGCCTCTGCTTCCTCCATCCAATATGTGTCAGAAGATGCAGAGGAAGACGAAGAGCAAAAACAAATTACAAGCACCTCTCATCCCAAACAAAAAAACACCCGTTCTGTGCAACAAGAAGAAGAAGAGGAATCAGAAATCAGTGAACACTCTACAATCAAGGGATCTGAGAAAAGCAAAACCTCTAGTGATCATTTCAGTAGTCTTGAAAGCTCCATCAACAAACAACGACTCAGTCAAGGAGTTAAAAGTGACTAATCTAAAGGAATGTCCAAGTTCTCCCCACTAATTAAGTCTAAGGATAGTGCCTTCAGAGCCCCTGCCCCCATTCGCCCAAGCAGTCCCAAATAAAAGCAAAGCAGGAACAAAAGAAAAAGGAAGATCACTGACTCTTCTAATGACCAATCTTCAACCTCCAAAGAATCCTCTGGCCTTATGAACAAAAGAGAAACCAAGTCGGTTCGAAAATAGAACCAGGCTGGTTCACGTAGACTGGCCATCGAAGATTAAGATTGGAAGATAGCCATAGCTAGCATATGCGCAAGACTGAACGTCAGCAACACCAGTGACCTCAATGAACAAGCTGAGATTATCGACTCTCTTTTTGAAAAATTGGATAGAGAACACGAAGAAGCCACTTAAATACTCACAGAGAGGGTTGAGTAATCTGCTATGTACATCGAACTCCAACACAAATCTGACGCCATAATGCTTGAAAGCGGCTAAAGAATGAGCGAAACTGAGAATCAATTAAACAATTTACGAGAGTCAGAGGCCAAAATGACCAAAACCTTGGATGAAATCACTGAAAAACTTGAAAAGAAGCAGGAAGAAATCAGAGGTCTGGAAAAAAGAGCTGCAGATGGAGAAGCTGCTGCTGTATTCAAGAACCTAAGCAAAAGCAAAGCCAATGAAATAACACTACAATAGAGGATTAAAGCTCTCACTACATAATAAGCTTAAGACGCCAGAACCATCTCGGTTCTAAAAAAAAGTTGGGTCAAAGAGATAAATTAATTCAAGGGTTAGGCAGAGAGTTTAGTAAACTGAGGAGAATCTGAAGGCCCACAGAAAGCTGGTCATCGCCCTAGAGTTAGAAAACGACAGATTGAAGCTTGAATGAGACGAAGCCCACCCTCAAGTCAGACTATACATTTAATAAATTCGACCACAATATACTGGAGATAGCAGATTGGGTAAAAGAGGAAATAAGAACCAAAACTAACAAATTGAGAAACTTCTGCATGAACAACTCCGTCACCTGGACTCTATTGAGGTCAAAACTTCCATCATCTGCCAAATTGGTAACCTGTTAGGTAAAACTGAACTGAGTAACATGGAAATAAATACGAAGAAGATATTTGAAGACATGATCATTGACCTTGATGTTGAGACTAGTCAACAAGTACCAACTGGGTACGATTGGGGAGATTGGATCAGATAATGCTAACCCCTATATGGACCCTCTACTGACACTCAAGTCACAGTTAGATGTCAAAAATGCCTCACAGGCAGCGTCTTCAGACTGATCTACAACATCTTCAGACACAGACCTGCCCTTGCCAACCTCTGCCACTTAGACAAAAAGTTACCACACCTTCTCACCCTCTATTCCATCTTAATTAATGCCATCAAAAGAAAACCTGGATTGTATAGGCTGTACTTTGACAACGATGCTGAGAACAAGCTTTAAAAGATTCAGACAACAATAGCTGTACGAGCTAACAGAATCAAGAAATCTTACAGGCCAATCGGATGCTACCAGAGATGCTCAACGATAGACTGTATTAGTCCATTAAGAAGAAGAGAATAATATTGAAATCGAAAACCTATCATACAGAGGATAAAGCAGCATCAAGCATGGAGAAATTGCATGAGAAGGAGCAGAAAAGATTCAGACACATTTGACTAAATTAACTCATGAAAACAGAACCTAACCATCATAGAACCAACATGGTTCAAAAATTAATAATCCTGACATCAAGTAGACTCCTTCTACTCAAGAAACGGAACATGGGAGTGAAACCAGACAGCAATCAGATGAAAATAGAGGAACCCATTGAAGGAATCCCTCAAATTTAACCAGTCCACATTGATACCTCCGCTCCTCCTCATCACCACAGCAAAGATGAAGCCCAAGCACCACAACAGATTCCTAGAACTGAGGAGAAAACAGAAGAAACTATCACTCTCCTACCTTCAATTATACACCCCATCCTAGACTGTACAACTACAACTTCACAAGGACGAGTTGGTTCTGAGTACGAACTTGGTTCAAAATCTAGTAATTAATCTGATGCTCCTGGTTCTTTTGTTGAAGAGGAACCAGCTCCACTGAGCATGCCCAAGGAACTAAAAACTGACTACAGAGCCATTTCCATTGAGATCATTGAGAAAATCATCATTCAAGTCATTGCAGAAATGCGGGGAAGACGAGAAAGTGAAAATTATGAATTTAATTACCTTTGGCTTAACATAACATGTTGATCCTGGAAGGTCTACTTATGCTCTATTTCATTCAGAAAAGGTTGATAGATATCATGTTCTGGATTGCTCTCTCTTCAGTAATTTAAAGTAACAATAAACACATCTGAGCTAGATATGAAAGGGAAAAATTAACTAGATATGAAATTTAGTGACTTTCTAATGAAGTAAATAAATTAAAAGAACCTTTAAAACGCTCCAAAGAAAATTTGATCCCACTCTAAAACCTAAAGAGAAAAAAAAAGAAAAATAATATTAAGAAATATGACAAACGTAGCTTCAAAGCAGTTTTGCTATTGGGTAAGAGCAAAGTTTTTGAATTAGAGAACAGTTTGCCATGAAGGTTTTTAAAAAAAAGAATTGTACAAGAAACATCTTAATGAAAACAACCATGCCAACCAAGTACAGCTAAAGCAGGTGCTAGAGACTATTGACTGCTAACTGGCTTCTGATGGAAATGATGTATGGGAAAGAATAGCAAGAGCATATTGATCAGATAGGAAAATGAGTGAAGATGTTAAAATTATTGTTCCAGCTATCTTCAATTTGCACTATAGAAATTATCTCTCGATATCAGAAACCAGTAAAACATCATACTGTCTAATAAATGGGTGAAGAAATAGTGGATTATATATAGATATTTTCCAAATACTTGACAAAAATATATTGCTTTTGGATTCTTACTGCGGCCCCTTGTTTCCTGAGATGGCACTTGGCTAGGTTTATGAAAAGAGAGCAGACTTGTTTAATTTGGGGCACTAACTACTCGTTATTAACTGAGAACCCCCATTCAAAGGAAGTATCATTGACGAGCTCTGCTCAGCAGGAATTTTGTTCCCATAATCACTTTCTCTACAGTAGTTGATCTTCTCAGCAGACTACTCAACAGAGATCTACTATAGTTGTTAAATGGACAACAAAAATTAAACCACCCAATAATAGAAAGTGTTGAAGTGGATCAGAACCATGCAAAATGTACTATTAGTATTATTTTAGGAAGTGACTGTGGATGTAGACAACTTTGTCTAATCAGAAAGGAACTACTAACAGACTTAGTGAAATTTATGGACCAAACCCTTAAACATTTGAAATGCTAAGTACCAAGATTCACTAAATTTATTGAGCAGAATATCAGTACTTTGAGCCACAAGACTCTTATTAAATTTTATCGAACTAGCTCTACAAAACACTTGCTCTTAGGGTAAAAACCTGTGAAAGGATCTTTTGATAGAAAGACGGTGAATCCTTTGTAGGTGGGTTTAATTATCGCAGAACAAGTAGTATATGCAGATATGACTGTAGGAACAAGTGAGTCTCTTACATTTTCAATCTGATATAAGTTTTAATCTTGGTTGGGTGGATCCACACAAGTGAGGCTTAATGGAGTATTTCTTTCCTCAAATAATATGCACAAATAATTTTACTACTAGAAAGAAGTCCCAGGCTCACTGCACTAGATACTTCTGAAATTGAGTGGCAAACTAAGTTCCTTTAGTTGACAGAACAGTGAATGCAGAAAATCAATACTTGCTAACTCGGAAAAATGTTGCATGAACAAATTTCTAGGAATTTGTGGATGAGATCACATAACATGAGGCAAAGTCCTTGTTATTGACTTCGAGGAACCAAAAAAAGTAATGACATGTGAAGGGAAGAGGAGGAGAGAGTTTTAGACACTGAGTATAGACAAAGCCTAGGAAAGCTAGATGACAATTTTAAATAATGGTGGAATGAAGAAAAATCTTAAATCTACTGAGCTCATCTTAATAACCGATCTAGATGAAAAGAGTGAAATCAAAAATAAATGAAGTAGAAGATACAATAAGAGAACAAATTAATATTAAAGAAAATACAAAAGGTCGTCAAAGACAAAAGAATCCTATTAGATGAAATTTACTTAATTCTCAGAAATTCTTAGAAATTGAAGAGAGAAGAGGAGATAAGGAAAGTTATTCCCATGACTTGAGTCTTTTTAAGACCTAGAGAGACAGTAGACAACGGTATAAATAAAAGACTGATGATTATGTATGCATGCTATGATTTTTTAGGCCAAGAGGGGTATCTTTTATCCCGCTCTATCATATCATTTTTGAAGGAAAGGGTTCTTTGAAAATTAGCAAACGGATTCGACCTCCTCTGCCTACAAATACACAGAAAGGTAGTTGAACTAACACAAGATCTTTGAAGCAAGTAGAGGAGGCATTTATTTCCCCTTTCTATGAATTCCTTATTTCAGTATGAGACTGGAGTACTCCTGGATAACGATAACAGCTAAGTTTAAACCCCTCTTCCCTGCCAGCCAGCCTCAGGATTTGACACAAGCTGGCCTTCCAGCATATTTATGAGCCTTAAGATCCGAAAATATGGTGCAACTATCATGGAGTTCTCAGCAGCTTGATGTAGTCCTTAAGTAGTGAATTGTCCTTATTAAGAAGGACCATCCCCACACTGTGGCCTTACCAGCCCCCAGCCCTATCTCTAGGAATTCCAACGCCTAAACGATTCATAAGACCTGTAGAAATACATGAATCTGCAGTCCTCCTTATCTAGTGTTATGGGTTGGGCCAGTTCCTTTAATTTAAAAATACTACTGATGACATTTTTAAGTAAGTGAGTGAACAGGTGCTTCTGTATGATCCTAATTTGACACATCCATATAGTATATGGGAAAGCAATGGTCTAATTCTTCATTATGGAAGGTGGAAAAGCTGAATCAAACAATAAGAAGGAAGAGTTTGGAAATACTTACTTAATAGATAGAGAATTTGAAATATTTTAGTCCTCAAAGTAAAATGAATTAAATTATAACAGAGTATTCCTTTCCTCATGAGAAAGGCTACCAACTCAAAGAAAAATAAAAAGAAATAAAAAGAAATTGAGAACTATATTGATAATAATTAATTTAAGCACAAAAGAAGACCCCGGAGATAGAAAAAGAAGCAGGTTACAACATTTTTTCTAAAAACTGAAATCATGAGATCTCAGCAACTAGTGCAGCTTTTGAAAGTATCAACAAGTTAATTAATTTGATTCAGCCTTTGCTTTAAACGATTCCCAACAATCTAAGGAAATGAAGGATATAAAAGACTTTTGTTAACAGTACTTCATACTTGAAATTCTTATGTTAAGTTACTATGGAATTTTTGTCATCTCTTTCAAGTTCCTTATTAATAGGCCTATTCTACTTCAAAAATATATCATCAAAGGCTTTTAAAGCAGTTTCATCATAGAATCTGATATCTGCTAGATCAAATCTTAACTGTTTTGTAGTTTTTTTTTTTCTTATTGAGAATGATTATTTAGTAGTGTTAAAAGCTTGATGGAGAGTAGAGAGCAGTGTTTATTCCTAGGGTATTTGTCCTTCTCAACAATCATCTATCGTGTTTGCTAGAATTAGATTAGATTTTTAATTACTTACTGGCTTTATAAGTGGTTGAACATAGGGCAAGAAGTGTTGTTCTATGTTCTTCATCCCATTACTTTATATGAGCAATACATATTGTTATGGAATAGTACAGATTGATTGACCCAAAAGAGCTACCAAGAAGTTGACAAATTAAAAGTCCTTCCTATCAATTTGCAAGAAAGAGATCAATGTTTTCATTTTTTACTTTTTTATAATGAATTTGCTTTCTCCAGGCTATATATTTTCCAGAATGGCTGTTGAAGCCAGAATCAAATTTTTTTTATGATTTGATGCCCATTAATCTTGAGAAATCAATAAATTTGCAAACTTCTTTAATTTAATTTGGTATTCTTTTTCATTGACTACTTTTGGTCTTGTGTTGCATTTTTATATACCAATAACTGAACTCCTTTTTATCAAAGTTGTTATAATTGATAATGAAACCAACTTCTGATCCTTTGAAGTTTTCCAGAAAACTGACTTTGGTTTTACCTATTGTAGTATGAGACTCTCCTTTTTGTTTGAGAAACTCTTAATTGAATTGCATGCATATGCTGTTTGTTAAGAACACTTGTTATTCTTAAGTATAATTAATTTTCCATGTGTCATAGCAGCTTTGGAATAAACATGTTCTTTCCATCTACTTGATATGGTTATTTTTTTGAGGTTTGCAACTGCTGATGGAATCTTCTGATTAACACCCATCATTGAGAATCTTTTTTCCTTGGTCCATCTTCATCTTATGAGAAATCTTCCTGAGGTTCATATAGCTTAATAACTATATCTTGTTTCTGATTTTAATTTCCAATATCCTACTGACTACTTCTATCATCTCTTCCGTTAAAAAATGATATTATTTATATCCCATTATCTTGAAAATCATCTCATACCTCGGATCCCTTCCTTCATTAACCAAAGATGAATCTAATAATCCAATCAAAGGAACTTCATTTGACTAATCTTAATCTAACAATTGTTGGATTGGCTTCCTTTCTGAATTTGGCTCATGATCTTGATGATGATAAGTTTTAGTATACTGCGTATTACTGTCTCGATGGCGTTAGTTTTATGTAGACGAGAAATGATTTAACCATCCAAAAAATTAATTAATGATTTTTATTGTCAATCATAGTCAATACATCAAGAGTCTAGTGCTTTCTCGATTGCTTCAAAACACCTTTCCAATGTAAGGAAAGATTTTTTTAAAAATAGCTTTCTGAGTACCGATTCTGAGAAGCAATCAAGTTCAATTTCTCCCAGGAAATATTCTTTCTTTAGAAATGACTTCAATGTTAAAAAGACTGTTCAATCATTGAAAAGTCAGGAATAAGCAGCATTAAATTTTAGAGTCGTTTTTCTACTGAGAATTAAGCTTCTTTTCTCGATGTATTGAAGCATTATCAAGCTATATCAGTGAATCCTTCATTCCTATGTTTTCCATCTATTTGTTAAGAGAGTGAATGAACACAGAGAATTAACACTGCTAACATTCCCTTCAAATTTTGGCATCTTAATAAGTGATTTGGAGCTACTGTTGCTAATAGAGAGAATTATTTTGAAGTTGTTTTCCTTTGTAAAGGTTTTTAATCTTTTTCAAGAATATCCATTGTTTAGATAAATACGAATATCTAGAGGAATTTTATCTATAGTCACTACAGGTCTTTCACTTAAGATCACAGCAGCAACTATTCTATTCCAGAAGTTGCTTCCCTCCATGTTATGTTCTCAACAGAATTTGATATATTACTTTTAGGGTGGTCCTCTTCCTAAATATATAAAGTTTTCTCATGGAGTACCTGAAAAAATTTTCGACAGAACCATGATCTCTTAGCCTAAGACCACAACTTTTTCTTATTTAATTCTGAAACAATAGCTGCTTAGTTTACTGGGTTGCTAGTAAATTTCTTGATGAAATCTTTGTATTCCAATTTAATCTAGTTTTTCTATTATTAGTAAGGTATAGTGCTTTATTTTAGTGAGAGTTTTACATACTTATCATTTTGCTTTGCTTAAACTTATCTTATCATCTTAAACGAATGTTTTAGCTTCGGAAAAGCCTTCTGCAAGTGATTTACAGTGTCCGTACCTCCCAGGACTCCCAAACGCTTGGTCGAGTCTGGAGACTTTCTTGCCGTAATTGCATTTAATTTTAAACTTAATTAATTTAATTTAAATGGAGGTCTCATAGGACCCTAGACCTAACCTCTCTCTCCCAAAGCACGAGCAATCCCCAGTCTTTAATTAATTTCTGAGGTCCCCTTTTAATCTCTCTTTCACAGTGTTAAATTGATTTAAACTAATCAGATCAGAAATTAATTAAATGCCGGGGTTTAATTGATTAAGTGCACGTTTTTTGGGAGAGAGAGAGGTTAGGTCTAGACTATGACTACTAAATGACCTCCATTTATAATTAAGTCAATTAATTAATAATCAATCTAAGTAGTATGAACTACCGGGCTCAACAAAACGTTTTCCAGGCCTGGGGTCCACTGAGTCTGTATCAAATTGTGTTCACAGAAGGGATCTTGATCCTTTTCTTCTTCTAATTACTTGGGGCATTCTAGTTTTTAGAGCCTGTGATTTACTTTTAAAAGGAACTGTTGACACTCAAATCTAAATGTCAGAGTGATATTTGAACTTTACAATCACTTAATTTGAGCTTGAAAGGTCATCAAAATCGATTCCAATTTTCCACTTAGAAAGTTTTATTCCAAGGTTATCTTTAGCTAATCATTTTGAACATTTAATGGACACATCAACTAGAGACTATTTCATTATTTTTACCTCTTTGAATTACTCGTCTATAGTGGTTTAATGGACATGGTGGTATTTTCTCTTCTTATTCAACATTATAGGTGTGTTAGTAATATTTACATATTTTACTTCATATTTCACCTATTACCAAGTTTTTAAATTATCGTATGAAATTTGAATAGCAATTAAGAAATCAAAATGGTATTTAAACAGATAAAAAAAGAATGAGAAACTTCAAATACAACAAATGTCATTGTATCCACTCTCTTATTCAGTTAATTGTATGATTTTACTTTACTCTTTCGCTTTATTATCTTTTTCTTCTCGCGGTTGGTGGGAAAGTTGAGGAGACCGTTGTCATGGTAGATCTTAACACGAAAGAGAGAGACTGCAAAGTTGAACAGGCTTATTGAAAATTAAAAGATCTTTCATTCATATCTTTCCAAGCGCAAAAGAAATTTCTAATATTTGTTCTTAGCACTGAAAAAGAAATCCACATTATAAAAAAAAGACCCACCAAAATACTCCTCTCTTAAAAAATCAAAACTCTGCTCAAAGAAGAGGTTCATCCTCAAGTCCTTGGGTATAATCAGCTCCCTATCCTTTCTTAGCAACAGCTTGGCTGCAGAGTCAAAATACTGAAGCATTTTCAGAGCCATTGGATGTAGACTAATTTTTATAAAGTGAAATCGACAAGGAGTAAGAAGATATTAAATTCCTTAGATTCATAGCTTGGAGGAAACCGAGAAGACCAAGAGGTTTTTCACTCTTACAGACAAAGAAAGAGAGGAATAGAAGAAGTTGACAGCAAAGAAATTTCAGAAAAGGAAAAATGAACCAGTTGCAAAGCTTCAAGAGAGAATCATTAAACTACATAAAGAGATGACAAAAAGGGAAATTAAGAATATGAACTCTTTTCAATTTTAAACTATCTTTATATAAATCAATTTTCCATTATTTGAGGATTGCAAGTTAAGTAGAATCATCCTAAAATTTGCATTTTCGTTGTTGTAAGAACTTGACCTAAAATTAAAAGCCAATTTGAGAGCTTATCATTTTCGTCTCAACTAATTTATGTTTAAGCCTTTCAATGACTTATCATTATCTAATTAAATCGGTAATTTTGAACAGGACTCTGCACCTACAAAACATGCTTAAATCAATATTTAATTTTGTCACATTGAGTTTTAATTCCTTAATAGCGAATGCTTAAACCATTTTGCTTGTGATCCTTTGAGATTATTAATATATTCACACTCTCTTTTGAGTTTATTTGAGTATGTCAAAAATAGAACATGTATGAAATGACAAAAAGCAATAAATTTCCTTTGATTCTAATTTGGCTAATGAGAAAATATGAATTTTTCTAGTAATGGGGTTGAAACATACATTTGAAATTCAGGGCTTGCCAAGAAGTATTTTAAAGAGAAATTCTTCTTTTGATTTTCAATATCATTATTAAACCAAAAAGTAGAGAGGAAATGAGCCTTGTATGCTCAGTGTAGTAGGGAATAGTCATCTCTTTTCAGAATCATATCTATTATAATTTATTTGGAAGGTTTGTAAAGGAAGCTTAAAGAGATTGTGGAAAGAGGTCTACAAATGAGGAGCTTGAAATTCTGGAGTGTATTGCCTCATTGTTTTGATCTTGTGAAAATCCCTTATTTCATTAATTCTTCTTCCTTTGAATTGAACATATCTCCATAATTTGTACTCTCTTCTCTTTATTGATCTTCAACAGTAAATCAGGACACTAAAGTTACGTTGCGAGTGATTTTCTAGAAAGAACTTTCATCCTTTTAAAAATGATGTCTTATTATTTGAAAATTTAAATGCAGGTGAAACTCTACAATTAGGTTATTCAACTCAGCAAAATACTTTTGATTTTAATTTAATCCTTTCTCATTTGAGGCCAGATTAAAGGATTTCCTAGACATCTCTGGCAGCTTTCTAACTGAGTCAGTTAAAGAATTAGCTTATAGTTTAGCATTGATTAGAATAACTATTTTGCTTTTCTCCATTTTGATATGAGAGTACATGATTTGCATGAACTTCAACTTCTTGTTAATTTGGGAGTTCATATACCTTTCTCTTCTTCCTCATTTTAAGGAATTTCGTACTTTCTGTTGCAATGCAAAGGGTTCTTGTCAATAACGAAGAAGATGAAAAGTAATTTGAGATTTAACCAGATGATAATATCATACTTCCGCTTATCTAGTAATCGCTCAAAGATTCTCTTTATTGATGAGAAGACCGAATGAATCTTTGAAGAATTCCTCCTCTCAAAAGTTCAGAATATCTGTAAAATGTACCTTCAGTCTGGCTCCTCATTTTCCGTATAATTCTAGAAGTAGGAAAAGAATTAGTTGTCATTTTTCATTATGGGCCATAATTTTTTTAAAGAGATTTCATAATCTTGGAACGTTAAGTTCCTTTTCTCTGACATTAAGAAGAAGCTACGGTATTATGTTACTGATATCATCCTTTTATGTTTGAAGAATGATTTGATAAATTGCCTTGGAAATTCATTAGGAGAAGGCAGCAAAAATTAACCTAATTAAAATACAGATAATGGACTTGCAATCTTCTCCCAGTATCTTTAACCATTCATTTTCTCGCTGGTAAATCCTTTAAGTTTTCTTGTTTCTGTATTTTTATGTTCATTTCAATTTAATTATCCTTTGGATTTTATTTCTTTATGATGTTCAATAATTCTTTAATGTTAGATCTTTAATCTCCATTAACCTTTAGAGATGGTTCCAAAAGAATCTCAAGATTTCTTTTTGATGTCATCATTATCAATTCTATTTCAAGTCAACTAGTCACTAACATATTGGTCTTACTTACTAACATTGAAATACTCATTTAGTATAGATGAAAAAACTGCCATATTAACTTCCATTTGTTAGGGATTTAGATAGTTGATGAAGTTGTTAGGATTTATCCGAAATTAATTCTTAATTATTACTATTAAATTCCAAATCCTAAGTAAATTTAAATTACCTTGTAAAATCTCAATATAAAAATTAATGATAACTGGTAAAGTCAAATAACTGCAATCAATTAAGAGGAATGGGAATTTTCAAGGATGACATTAATTCATTTTCCTAACTAAAAAATTATATCATTTCTCAAGAAGAAAAGTGGTAGTTTAAGTGACTTAATCAAGAAATTTGGTTGAAAGAGATTCCTTATGATAATATTAATATCTTCATTGACTATTAATTATTCCTTCGTTAATCGACCCGTAGAAAGTTGTTGGATGTGGAATTTGGCTACTTCAAATTTTTATTCTTCTATTTGATCTGTTTCTGCTAAGTGAGGGAAGAGCTATTGCTAAATTAAAATAATAAAGGAGTAGTATCGATATTATCCTACTCTTTACTCCAGGTTATATCCTTAATTTCTAAAACAAAATAAGAGAACCAACAAAGAAGCAGTAACAACTCCAAAATAAAAGGAAAAACATCTCACACATTTGTCTCCAGAGAGAATCATTAAATCAAGACTAAATTTGCCAATCCCCATAAGCGGAGAAAAGTTAAATCCCTTTCTATCATTGGAAATGTAATTTTTGCCGGCGAGATTTAGCTTTCCATTCTGGATTGTCTAAGCACCAAGTTCATGCGCATGAGAAGCATTAGAAAGATAAAGAGTGCATCTGCCACTGTGGAAGTAGCTTCTCATAAGGAAAAACCTCAAGAAGCATATTAAGAAATTAAAATGCGACCTCATTTTCTAAAATCCAGATTTAAGCAAGGAAGATATATTTCAAGTAAAGCAACCACTCATGAAATACATAAGGAAGAGGGGAGCTAAAAGTGCAAGTTATTTGAAGAGTAAGATAACTAGATAATCATTAGAAATAGTATCAATCTAACCCAGTTGAAGATCTAAATGAAAATGCTTCAACTATGGTAATCAACTCTAAACCAAATTTTACGTCTTAGTTTGAACTGTAGGGATTTTAAATGAGGGCTCTGTGTATAAAAATGCTTTCGATTGGCAAAAATCAGAGGGGATATGGACTCCAATTTCTACTACTGAAACAATGAAAGCAAACCAGTGAAGCTATTTCTGAATGCAGAGATTGTTGAATTAAAAAATTTAAGCCTTTCCCATTACCAAAAGATGAGATTGGCAAAACCAAGGAAACAAACTTCAACAGATTTTCCCTGCCCAGAGATTTGGGATGCAGTGGAAACCTCAGATATAAAGCTAAAGCTAGTGTAAGCTTTTAAGAAGATCTCAATTGTTAATTCTTCCTTGATCTCTTAAATCAAAAACCTCGAATAAAGAGGAATCATTCCCACATTCCACACACCAGGAAAAGAAATAAGATAATAATAAAAACCTTCAGAGATGGGGTCATTGTTAGATTCACAATTTAGCGACGATGCTTTGACAAATAATATGCAAAAAAGAAGGTAATTATAAATTTAAATGAACAGAAGTTTTCGATCCTTTACTTATCCACAACAAAAATAAGATAACTAAAGCAATCAAATATAAAGTCAATCTTCTCAAATAAATTAAGGTAAAGTACTAAAAGTGAAAAATATCAAAATTGACTACAAGCTGTAAAATTTATTATAACCAAACAAAAAAATAAGGCTATGATAAGTGTTTAGCTTGAAAGATTTATTTTTCAAAGATGCCTTCCTTACCCAAAAAGATGATAATAATAGAAACAGATTTCTCATTGAATATGAAATAAGTATTCGATCTAAAAGCTTTTAGGGTGTTCTGTCTAATGATAGGGCTAAAGTTTTTAATTGCATGGTTAGCGAATCCAAGTTAAGTGATCCATTCGCGGACTAATTCCAACGTCAAGGACCTAGTTCCTTTTCCAACCTCAAATAACTCAAAATTAGCAAGTACCTGAAGCAGATACCTAAACAGGACACTGCCAGTCATACAGGAATTGGAAACAGTGGAAATCAAAATACCAAGACATCAATCTCAGATCCAAACACGATCAAATCCAGATCCAAAAACT
>JAGYYR010000020.1:0-16705 GCA_021439965.1 Uronychia setigera | reverse complement strand
TTTATTAGTTTAAAAAATAAAAATAATTTTATTAGTTTAAAAAATAAAAATAATTTTATTAGTTTAAAAAATAAAAATAATTTTATTAGTTTAAAAAATAAAAATAATTTTATTCGAATTTATTATAACTTTAAATTTAAAATAGAATTACATACTATTTTGTATTTAAATAGCTTTAGAATTTTTAGATATATTCCAAATAAAAAAAAATTATATTTAAATTTGTTAAAGTTTAAAAACCAAAATCTTTTAAAATTTAATAAAAAAAATATATATAATTATTATTTTTTTAAATATTATAACCAATCTTTAAATGAGATATCTATGAAAAACATAAAAATAAATCCTTCGTATAAAACGACATTAAGGCTAGCTCGATTTAATATTAAAACATACCTTAATTTAAATTTTAGATATCAATATAAATTATCACGCTATTTATTATATTTTAAAGTGTTTACTTTTTCAAATTTCTTTAAAAAGTTAGTCTTTCAAGTTAATAATTTAATATATAATTCAAATTTAATTTTTAATTTTTACGATATTAATTTATTTTTTAAAAATGGTTATGTTTTTAAAAATGGTAATATTTTACTAAACCCAAACACATTACTAAAAAAAGGTGATCTAATCCAAATACTAATATCTTGACAAATTTTAATTTATTTAAATATTTGAAATATAAAAAACTATAACTATTTAATAAACTATAATTTAGAAGATTATTTAAACTTAAATAATAAATTTTTAAAATTTTCATCTAAAGTAACCCCTTTATTTGAATTATTGCAAAATAAAAAATTACCCCTATTTATAAATATTGATTTATTTTCAATGTCATTTTTTTATCTATACCAATCAGTAAATTCAATATATTACATGTTAACGCCAGTCTTATTAAATTTAATATCTTCCTTTAGGTTACATAATTGAAAATTTTTAACATAAAATCCTAAACTATTTTTAGTTTTTTGCAATCTAACATATTTAATTATTGAAATCCCACTTTTACAAGAAATGAATTTAAGTCTAAAACTATAAAATCTTTTATGTTAAATTTTGGCCCACAACACCCAGCTTCGCATGGTGTTTTAAGATTAGTTTTGCAATTAAATGGCGAATTAATCGAACGTGCTGACCCTAATATAGGTTTTTTACATCGAGGTACAGAAAAATTAATCGAATCCCGAACTTATTTACAAGCTTTGCCTTATTTTGATCGTTTAGATTACGTATCAATGATGACCCAAGAGCATGCCTTTTGTTTATCTGTCGAATCTCTCTTAAATTCGATATCCTACACTAATCTTTATGTTCAAATACGTGTCCTTTTTGACGAGTTAACTAGGTTACTAAATCATTTTTTAGCTATTTCAACCCATTCATTAGATGTTGGAAATATGTCCCCTCTTTTTTGAGCTTTTGAAGAACGTGAAAAAATTATGGAGTTTTACGAACGTGTTTCAGGTGCTAGAATGCATGCAGCATTTTATAGGCCAAATGATATAGATTTCTCACCTTTTAATTATACATTTTTTTTAGATATTTTAATATTTTCAAGAAACTGTTTTAAGTCTTTAACCGAAATGTTTGCTATTCTAGCGACACATAAAATTTGAAAAGCTCGGTTAGTAAATATAGGCGTTATATCGTATAATCAAGCGTTAAAATATGGAGGTAGCGGATTAGTTTTAAGAAGTACTGGTTTTAAATATGATTTAAGGGTTTTTAAAAATACAACATATAGTAATTATTGATATTTGTCGTTTAAATCATTTTTAGGTAAAAACGGTGATTGTTTTGATCGCTTTTTAATTCGAATACGTGAAATGTATGAGAGTATTAATATCTTATTTCAAGTAATTACTAATTTATCTTTATATTTTAAAAATAAAAATTTATTTTCTTTTACAGAAAGTTTAAATAATTCGTATTTTACTAAAACAAACTACTATTCAAAATATAATTCTATGGAAAATTTAATTGAACACTTTAAGTACTATAGTGAAGGTTTAAAGTTACCGAAAGGTTTTGTTTATTCAGCAGTAGAGGCTCCTAAAGGGGAATTTGGTGTAGCATTAGTTTCTGATGGTTCTACAAATCCGTTTAGATGTAAAATCCGAACACCAGCATTTCATCATTTACAGTTATTAACTAAAATGGTTCAAGGGCATATGTTTGCTGATATGGTAACAATATTAGGGTCGCAAGATATAGTATTCGGTGAAGTTGATAGATAAGTTTAATTTATAAATAGACACTATAAATGAAAATTTTTTGATAAAATAAAAAAAAAAAATTATATAAAATATGAATATAAAAAGCTATTGAATAATTCATTTAATAAAAATCAAATAATTCCAAATTTATATAAATATAAAATTAATTTTTTTAATTCTTTAGCGCCTAATACAAGATACTTGACTCTTCAAAGAAATAAATGTTTGGTAACAGGTCGATCTTACGGCGTTATTAAATCTTTTGGTTTATCACGTTTTGTTTTAAGATTTAAGACTTATAATGGTTATATTTTAAATTTTAAAAGATATTCGCGATAAAAAAGATAATGTTAGAAAGTCTGTGCTCTACAATAAGTATTCATATACCACAAGAAAACGTAAATATTTTATTTAATTTTATTTACTTACTAATAGCGATTACTAGTATAACTTTAACATTTACTCCAGCTATAATGCCATTTAATATAACGTTTTTTTTTTTTATTAAGTTTATTTTTTGTGTTTCTTTTTTAATTTTTATACGAACAGGAATTCCTAGATATAGATATGATTATTTAACAAAACTTGGTTGATTAAAGTTTTTAATATATAGTTTAACTTTATTAATATGAATATTAATGTTTTTTTACATTTATTAAGATAATATTGATGAAATTGGATTTATTTTTTATAAATACTCAAATTAAATTTTTCAATAATAAAAATTTTATATGTTTAATTAAACATATTTTTAGTAATAGTATTTGTTTTTTTTTTAAGATTTATTTTAATTTAGTAATAAGTTTAATTAAAGTTTTAATTTTTACTAAATTTTTTATTATATATAACTCCTCTTCAACTTCTGAAACTTTTTGAAATATGTCGCAATCGAATCTTAATGTTTATTTAAATAGAACATTTAAAAAACTAAATTTGCTAACTCTTAGTAATTCTAAAAATAATAGTTTTTTAAATAATTTATTTGTTTAATTTTAATGGAAACTAGCTTAATCGGTAAAGCACTAGCTTTTGGCTCTAGAGAGTAAAGGTTCGATTCCTTTGTTTCCAATATTAGGAATAGTAACTTAATAAATTTAATAAACATTAACTATACTCATAATAAATCTACCTTTTTATTAAAAAATAATTTTAATTATTTAATTTTGTTAAAATTTAAACAAATTGGATTATTAAATTTTTTTTTTTTTTCATTTAAAAAACTATACTTTGTAAATTTAAATTATTTTAATTTGTTTAAAGTTTTTAATAAAATTAAACTATACTCAAAAAATTCTAATAAGTTTTTAATTAAAATTAAATCATTAAAATATATGCTAAAAACAAATTCTAATTTTTATATATTAGTTAGTACATCACGGGGTATATTAACACATAATGAATTAATTAAATTTAATATATCTGGTTATTTGATATGCATTTGTTTTTTATAGTAGTGAATGTTAGTAAGATTTTAAAGTATTCAAATAATTATAGAAATGTTTTTTCATATTCTATGCCAAATTCTATACTATTTACTTTTCGAAAACGTGTTAATTATTTAGTTATGTTAATCTTATTAATTTTATTGTTGTTATTTACAATATTTTAATAAATTAATTTATTACGAGTTTAATTAAATATAAAATTAATTTTATTGTTAAATTTGTGTAATAGTGATTTTTAATAATACATATAAATTTAAAAACTTATTAAAATTTAATAAACTAATTTTATTAAAAACATCAAATTTTATATTTAAAGATAACGCTACTTTTAAAACTAAATACTTTAAATTAAATATAAGCTATTTTAACTTTAACGTAACTTATTATTATACTTTTTTAGTTATTCATCATTACTATAATTCTTTAATTAATAAAAATAAAATTTTATTTTTATTAACGGCTTTATTTAATAATTTTTACTATAAAGACAGTTATTTATATATTAGAAATCTTTTTATTTTTTTTTTAATCGACTCATTAGTTACAGATGATGAGCCTTTATGGGAACCTTTAGAATGAAGCTTAATACAAACATGACTTCTTTTTATTTTTTTATTTTCATGAGCAGTTGAGAACATGATATCTTCAAGATTCGGTTCTTATACTGGTAGAGACAAGCGTGTTTGATTAGCTCTTTATAAATCATTTTGATTTTTAGAAATATGATTTATATTAAATATGGGTATTACTTGTATATTTATTATATCTCCTTTTTATTTTGAAATAAATTATCTTACTTCTTGTATTGTTTTATGATGAAATTGATATAATGTATTATTTTTTTTTAAGTATACATCATTTTTATTATTTATTTTACTTATTACCTATACTATTCAATTAGGTTTTAATTGAATAAACTCTAATAAAATAATCTTTTTATATTTAATTATTATTTTTTTATTTTTTTATTTATTATTTTCTACCTTTGTAATAACATTTTTTTCTTATTTTACTAATTTAGCCTCTTATCAAAATTATAGACCTAATTCGTATGTTCAACTATCGCAAACCCCAAATAAATGGGGATGAGGTCCATTAGATCGAGATCATTTTACCCACCATAGAACTACTTTAACTTTTTGGTATAAAAATGATTCTCCTTACGCTTACGCCTTGTTTTTATTAAATAATTTTTTTTTTTTATCGTTATTTTTTATTTATATACAACTAATTATAGGAATACGTTTTATATATTCAGTAAAACATACAAATTATAATTTTATAACATATATAAATTCATTAATTAAACATTTTTTTTTAATTTTTTTATATTTTAATGTATTAATTTTATTTTGTTTACTTTTTCAATGAATGCGAATTTCGTATGATTTTTCAATATATTATAACTATAAAAGCATATATAAATTTTTTATAAGTTATCTATTCGATTTAATTAATTTAGTTAATTAAATTAATTGTTATTCATTAAAGCTGCAAAAGTAGTAGCTATAAGTATTGCAGTATTACCTTTAGCCGGATGTGCATTAGCAACAGGTGTTGTTTTTGCTGCATTAGTAAGAGGAATTTCTTATGCACCAGATTTAGAAGAAACTTTGTTTAATTACACAACTTTAGGTTTTGCATTTATTGAAAGTTTTGCATTTTTTTTAATCGGTGCTATTGCAATTATTTTTATTTTTTAATGTTTTTCATTAATATTATTTAATGATATAATAGTTTTTAATTTCAAGATTTGATAATACATTTTTAAATAGGTTAGGAAATAATATTTTTTGAAAATTTAATGCTCCGGTTTTTAAATCAAATAACTTTAGTTCAAACCAACTAATATTAGTTAAAAATTTAATAACTTTTTTTTTCTTATTCGGTTTTAATATATCTTTAATGTTTAAAAATTCGTTTTTTAACAATACCCTTAACTATAATTTAACAGATTACAAGTTATTACATTTTAACTTTTATTATAAAACTTTAAGTATTTATTATAAAGATTTTTCTGATTCATATAATATTTTTATTAGAAGAGAATCACATTTAAAATATCCTATGTTAATTTGATTTTTTTTCTATAATAATATATTTATAATAATATGATATATCTATAAAATAAAAAAAAAATTAAAAAAAAAATCCCTAAATAAAACGCTCCAAAAACGCCACTTAAATGGTTTTTTTTTAAACTTAAATAGTTTAAATTACTTAAATTTTTTATTTTTATTTAAAAAAAATCTTAAAACAACATCTTATAAATATTTAAATTATAAGAATTTTTAAAATAAATAATTAGTGTTTTTATTGAAATAATTAGATTTAATAATTTAATAGATTTGAAAAATAATAAATTAAAAATTGATATATATCAAATCTTAAAATATAATTGATATAATCAAATTTTTTTTTCTATATACAATACATTTAAAAATAAATATATATATTTTAAAAATAAAACCCTAATAAATTACTGATTAAATTACGTAAACCTAATACCGCAGTACTCATATAATAATTTTTATTATAATAACTTAAATAATTTAAATATAGTTTTTGCGTTAAATGCTAAATTATCCTATAAAATTAGTTTAATTAAGTTTATTAAACTTTGAAATACACTGATTACAATAAAAATTAATTTAAATTTTTTAAATTTAATTTTTAAACAATTTTCATCTCATAACTTTTTGTTATTAATGGTGCCTTTAATTCCTATTTTTGGAATTTATTTTAATAAAATAAATAAATATATTAGAAAATATAGTAGAGGAAAATCGGGTAAATTTGCAATAACTATCAAATACTTACCCCCGTTTAAACGCTTTAAATATCTTTTATCTCTGATGACTAAAGAATTTTTTTTTACTAAGTTTAAATCGTTTAAAAATAAACTAAAGTTTACTTACGAATCACTATTAACAAAAAATGTAAATAGTTTTACTTTAAAATTTCGATTAATTCTATACTATTTAATTTTTAAATTAAATAGACTACCTGTTTATTATACAAAAACTATTAAAAATTAAATTAATACAGTCTGCAAAATTAATAAATATAATCTTAGTACTTTTAAAATCCCTTTAAATTTTAAAATTAAAATTTTTAAACAAAAATTTATAAACTATTTTATTATAGTTTTTTATAAAAATGCTTATAAATTAAGTTTAAAATTTAAATTAAACTTCTTATCTTTAAATTTGAATTTAAAAGTTTTTACTTTATTAGTTAAAACACAATTTAATTACGTTTTTAACTATATCATTAATAAAACTAATTCTATACTATTAGTTTTTTTTTATAAGGTTAAATTTAAAGGTAAAGGGTACCGAATTTATAAATCATTAAAATTAAGGCATTCTTTAGCGTACATGTTTGGTTATTCTCACTTAATGTTGTTACCTTTAATTTTTGTAAAAATAAAACTTTTAACTAAAACAAAGTTACTTATTAGTTCTGTTAATATAATAAGCCTGTTAACTTATATACAAAAAGTTATAAACGTTAAGTTTATAAATATATTTACAAATCGAGGTTTACGTAAATCAAAACAAATAATATATAAAAAAACCGGTAAAGTCAGTTCTTATAGATAATATTTTATTTATAAATACTTTTATTATTAAGTGTGTATTGAATAGTTAAAAAATTACAGTTATTTATGTTTATTTTTTATAGTTATATCACATTTGTCTCTAAACCTATAAAATTAAATTTTATTATTAAAATTATATTAATGTTATTATTCTTTTTTATTAATTTAAATTTTTTTTTATTAATTTAAATTATTAAGTATCGGAGATTTTGAAATTTTTTATAATATTAGTTCAATTTTTATTTTAGCTGCTATAATTTATAATTTATTATCTTTAAAACTTTTTAGAAATTTATCAAATAAATATGGGTTTTTAAAAAATTCTAGAAAAGATTATTATGAGTGCGGTTTTAGACCAATTTCTCAAAAACCTATTAAAATTTCAATACAATACTTATTGTTAGTTTTATTCTTCTTAACTTATGATATTGAGTTAACTCTTACGGTTCCGGGAGTAGGTAGTTTTATATATTTAACTGGCGTCGAAACGTTTATTTTTTTAATTTTTTTTTTTTTTTTTTTAATAAGTTTTGTTATAGATTATGATCGACACGCCTTAAATTGACAAGTTTAAATCTATTATTGAAGGAAGACAAATTAGAAAAACCCAATGAGGGTATCATCCAATTTTTCAAGGTTTCGATTCAGTTATAAATTGAAGTTGACACGGAATCTCTTTTTCTGGTTCTATTTTATCTTATTTAGCTCATTTTGTAAATAAATTAGTTTTACCATTCTCTAGTGTAACATCTATTATAGGTTTTATGCTATTATTGGCTATCGTTATGCAGATATTATCGGGTTTTTTTTTAGGTTGATATTTTATACCTGAACCTGGTCTAGTTGTAGAATTAAGAGAAGAGATGTTTAACGATACTAGGTATGGTTATGAAGTCTATTCTATGCATGTACGAGGTGTTGATGTTATTTTTGTTTTATCTTATTTACATATATTAAAAAAAATTTATTTAAAAAACCATATTACATCTGAATCTGATGGATGAATGTTAGGGGGTTATGCTTTTTTATGATTTCATTATGTCGTAGCGTTAGGTATTTGTTTAAGTGGTTCACATTTAAGCGATTTAACTTTAACTATTGTTGCAAATATTTATTGATCATTATTTGATAATATATATAAAACCTACTATGTTATATTCACAAATAAACATTTAAATGTTGACCAGTTACTCAGGTTAACTATATTTCACTATTTTACACCTTGATATTACTTGTATTTAGTAAAATTACATATTTTGTTTTGTCATGAATCATGAGATTCGGATAGTGGTGAAAATACTTATGAAGATAAATCCGGTTCTTACATTTCATGATTTTATGATGCATTTTTAAAAGAAATACAAGATGCATGATATTGGGTATTATTTGTATATATATATTTTTATTTACATGCTTTAATTAAAGCAGCTGTAAAATATTCATTTTTTGAACGATGAAATATAGCAGAAAACGATGATATTCGGTTTTATGGTGTCGCTCCTCATTGATATTTTAGACCTCTAATGGGTTTACTTGTCATATCACCAACACATTATGAAGGTTTAATGTGAATGGGGTTATTTTTTATACTTTTAGCTTATATACCTGTTCTTTACAATTGATACAATACATTCGATGAACACCTACCTGTCGTACCTATGCAAAACTCATGATTACAAACAACTTTTTTCTTTTTATTTTTAATGTCAATCTTTACTGTTGCAAGTATGCTTCCTTGTGGGCGTTATTATTACGAACCTGAAGGTGGTTATGTAGGTAATCCTTGAGTCAAATTTTCGTTCCAATATATTTATTTATATTTAGGATGAATTTTACACCACTTAGACTTATTAGATCATATTATATTTAATTATACAACTTATGTAGTACAAAAAATAATTAAAATCTATTTAAAATTATTAAAAAAAATTAAAAGATTATATTTTAGATATTTATTTAGATTCTCAAAAAGAATCTATAGATTTAAAAAAAAATATATTCGAATTAATCACAAACCTTTAAATTGGTAAATATAGCTCAATTGGTAGAGCACTGGATTGTGGCTCCAGAGGTTGCAAGTTCAAATCTTGTTTTTTACCCTTGTATAATTTATTAAATAAATCATATTTTATTTTAATTCAAATTAATTTATTATTTTTTACTTTCGTATCATATTTTAATTCATTTAATTACTATTATTATAAAAATTTTATTTTATGAAATGAAGGGTTATATTTTGATTTTTTACAAAAATCCTATTTAAATTATTTTTTAGTAAATTTTTTAATTTTTTCAACATATATTTTTAATGATAGATATTTATTTGAAAATTTAATTCACTATCCGCATAATTTATTATTTTTTTTTAATTACTTTTATTCAAATTACTCTATAAGTTTTTTTATTTTAATGTTAATACTAATTACTAATATTTTTTTTTTTTATTTTAATGTTTTTATTAATTTAGTATTATATTTGAGCGAGATTGCTATAATATTAGCTTTAATAACTATATTTATGTCCTTATTTGTTGTTTTAACCGAACGTAAATTACTAGCGTTTGTACAGCGTAGGATGGGGCCTAGTGTTATGGGCCGTAACGGAGCGTTACAGATTGTTTTAGATTTGTTTAAACTTTTAGCAAAAGATATTTTAATAGTACCTAAGCCGTCAACAACTTTAACACCAATCTTTTTAATGCTATTGTATTTTATTCAACTTTCTTTTACGCAAAACTTTGTATTTGGTAATAATATGTTTTTATTCGTAAATTTAGATGGATTAATACTATATTATCTAACTTTAGTTTTGTTTAGTAATATCTTTTTAATTTTAGTGGGTTTTTTAAGTCAATCAAAATATGCCCTTATAGGAACACTAAGAGGTTTGGTACATATCATTTCACTTGATATTTTTGTTACCATAACTTATTCGATTTTAATACTCAACTCACAATCGCCAAATTTTCATGATTTTTCTATAATACAGTCTTCGTATTGGTATTTTTTATTATATTTACCGCTTGCTGGTAGTTATATTATAATTATGCTTTTAGAAGCAAAACGTACACCTTTTGATCATACAGAAACTGAAGCAGAAGTCGTAGCAGGCTATGCTACCGAATACAGTGGTACAATGTTATTAGTTTTTTATTTAGCTGAGTATTTACATTTAATAATAGCAAGTTCACATTTTACAATATGTTTTATTGGGGGGTGATACTCGTTAACAAAATTATCTGTTTTACCACCAATTTTCGTAAATCCTGTTGTATTTCCAAATTTTTAATACAACTTTGTTTAATTTAATTTCGATTTTTGCTAATTTTACTAATATATTTAAGTTTATTTACTTGTATCAATTAAACTTTTTACATTATTTAAATCATTTAGAAAACTTAAATTATATTTTAGACCCATTATTAATTGTTTTTTAATATCAAATTTGCTACTTTAAACTTGTCTTGTTTATTCAAATTTTTAAATTTTTTGTTATTAATAAACATTTTTTTTTTATTTAATTATTTTAATTTTTATCTCTTACCCCTATTAAGTAATAGTATAAACTTTAATTTTTCTATTTTTTCAAAATTTATTTTATTTTGAGTTAATAGTATATTTAATTTTTTATTTTTTTTATTTATATTATTTATTGTTTTTCAATTTAAATTTATTAAATTTAATTTTCAAATTTTAAACCTTTTTTATTTAATTCTTTTATATCTAATATATAATTGTAATATTAACTTTTTTCAAAACTACTCCACGCTAATTGAAAATAATTTATATAATTATTTTTTATTTAATAATTTATTAATTAATAAAATTAACTATATACACCCACCGATATTATACCTTGTTAATGGGTTTTTTATTTGTTTTTATTTTTTTTATTATATACTTTTAAACGTTAAAACTTCGCTTTTTACTGCCTATTTAAACTGAATTTTTTATAATCAATTTTTATTAAATATTTTTTTAATAGGTACAATTTTTCTAGGTTCAAGTTGAGCTTTCCAAGAAGGTACTTGAGGAGGTTGGTGAGCTTGAGACCCTTCAGAAGTTTTAATTTTTACCTTATTTTTAATATTTTTAAAAATATTACATAATAAGTTTATTGTTTATAATAAATACCATTACTCACTATTTCTTATTAAGTATATGCTACTATTAATACTAAATTATTTATTTTTACAGTTAAATTTTAATCTTACTAGCCATAACTTTGGTAATTCTTTAAATTTTTTTAATACAAAATACTTTTTAAATGATTGGTTTTTAATTTTAATTTTAATTTTAATCACATATATATTTAAAGTTTTTAATACCTTTCAAAAAAAAAATTTATATAAATTTTTTTTAATTTTTTTTTTTATTTTAATAAATATATATATTTATTCGAATTTAGATTTAATAAATTATTATATTTGAATTAATTTTTTAATAGAAATTAACTGATATAAAATTAATTTTATTTATTATTTATTATTTATTTACATACTATTTAGTTTACTTGTATTAAATAATAATTTTAAAATAATTTTAATAGTATTATTTTATTTATTTATGTATATATATAATTTATTTTTCAATTTGAAAAAAAATAATTTAATATTAACCTATACTTTACATTATTTTTTTTATATAATTTTTTTTTTAATTTTATTAGATAATTTTTATATATTAAACTTATCTTTAATTAATACGATCTATAAACTAAACACCTTTTATTTAAATATAACTTTATATGAAAATTTCTACTCATTTATTAATTTTGTTTTAAACTTTGACTATTATATTCAATCAATAAACATAATTGAATCTAATTTATTTAACTTTTTTGTCGTTAATAATATAATTAGTTTTAAAAATTTACTCTTATTTACTAATTATTTTGTATTAACTTTTTTTTCATTTTATTCAATAATATTACTATATTTAAATACATATAAATTATTAATTTTCTTAATTTTACAATTATATATTTATAAAAAATTCGTAAATTTTAAAATAAAATATTTTTTATTTAATTTTTAAATTAAGTGTGTTATTTCAACAACTCTATAACTGATTAAAGTTTAAAACCTATACCCCATCCTTAATATTTAAAAATAGATTATTTATAGAACGTGATTTAAGAGTAAGGCGTATATCGAATAATATGGGTTGAATACTAAAATCATCTAAATGACTTCAGTATTCAAAACCGAACTTATTAGTTAATAATTTTTATAATTTTTTAAAATATATAAAAATTATTTTTTTTTTGATAGTTTTTTTATATTTAATTTTAAACCCCTTCAATTTGATTTTTTTAGTTAATTTTTTTAATTTTTTTTTTACATTTATATGGTTAACTTTCGAAAATTTAACCTATTATTTTACCTATTTAATATGATTTTTAACGAATATTTTAATTTATATTATTCAAAAATGAACCCCTCTAAATAAAGTAAATTTGGGTTACGTAAACGATAAACTACCATATTCTGAAATATCTTATTTTTCAAGTTTAGATTATAAAAAATCGATAAACATTAATAAATACTTAATTGTTAATTGATTGTTTAACAATAAAAATAATCAAAATTTTGTAAATCTTATTTTTAATAATACGAATAAAAATAATTTTAATTTTTTTTTTAATTACTTATACTCAATTCAAAAAAATCTTAATTTTAATTCTAAATATAATTTAAATGAAACTCTTTTTAATTTTTATATTAATTTTAAATTTAATTTTTTTAATAAAAATTTTTTTATGTTAAAACTAATTTCAACTATCGATATATGTCAAAGTAAACAAAAATTTTTAAATTCTACAGATTGCTATACGTTAAATTCGTTAATGTTATCGTCAAATTCTAAATTAAATAATTATGTAAATAAAATTACAGCTCAAATAAATAATAATTTTTTAAATTTAAATAATAATAATTTTTATATTCAAAATACATATGATTTAATAAATAAACAGTATAAAACATTTAGATGATTTTATAAATATTCTACATTACATAGACAATCTTTTAAAACGTATTATCAATTAACACAACTTAAGCATTTAAATTCAATAAATACAAGTTTTAATCAAAATATAAAATCATTATGATTAAATCAATTTTCAAAATCAATTTTATTGAAAAATTTAGTTTATTACAAACTTATAACAAAACAAAATACCTATAATAATTTTAGTTTAAATTATTTATTTAAGTTTAATCGAGTTTTTAATTTTCAAACAATAGATAATTTAAAGTTAGATTTAAGCGTGCAATCAAAAGAATCTTTTAAAAAAAGTAATTACCTTAAAATTTCGAGTGTTATAACTTCTAACATAAATGATAGTTGGTATATAAATAATAGTAACTTTTTAAATAGTGTTATGCTTCAAAATATCGATAAAACAAAACTTTTTAAAATAAATACTTTTTTTAATTATAACGGTCTTTATATTTATAATAAGACCTTTAACTACTTAGATACTAACTTAAAAACCCCCTTTTTTTTAAGTGATAATAAATTTTATACTAAAAATAAGTTAAATTGAAATTTTAAAAATACAACTCAATTTAAAAAATATAATATTTATAATTTTTAGTAAAAAAAAAAAAAAAAAAATTATAAATGAATTATGTAACACAGCTAGTAAAGATAAAATTTATTTTTAGATTAAACTTATTTTTATTTTTTTTTTATATAAATACAATTTCCTATTCAGTTTTTTTTAACTTGTTTAGTAAAAATTTTAATATCTCTAAAAATAATCTAAACCTATCTCCGGTTACCGTTAACCAAATAAATAACTATTTTTATAGTTTATTATTTATTTTTAAAAATATAATTTTTTTAACAAATTTAAAATTAATTTAAAAAAAAATAGTCTAATTAATTTATTAATAATTGTCATTTTTAATTAACTTATTTAGTTTTCCTTTTTTGTTTTTATGTTTAAATTGTTGTTTTATTTTTTTTTTTAAAAAGTGACTAGGTCCTCAAGGAGTTTTTTATATGTCAATTAGTTCGTATATATTTTTAATTTCAATTTCAATTTTAGAATTTTATTACTTTTTAATACAAGGTAATTATTATTTTTTAGATTTTGGTAGATTTTTTTTTTGTTTAAATCTTTTAGATTCACATCTAATATTTTGTATAGACGATTTAGCGTTGATTCTAATTATAATGGTTAGCATATTAACATCATTTGCTTTATTTTTTGGGATTGAATATATGTTTCGTGATGCATTTATTGTCCGACTTTTGTATTTACTAAACCTATTCGCTACTAGTGTTATTTTTCTTTTTATTGCTTATGATTTTTTTTTAATTTTAATCGCATGAGAATTAATAGGTTTATTTTCGTTTTTATTAGTTAATTTTTATTCAATGCGTGTATATACAATAAAAGCTGCCTTAAAAACCTTTATTTTATCGCGTATTAGTGATATGTTCTTATTTATGGCTTTTGTTCTAATTGTTTTAATTTTTAATACAACCGATTTATCGATTATATTTTTAGAAATACCCTTTTTTATGTTTCATAGATTAAACTGTTTTAATTTTTCAATACATTTTTTATCTATTTTAGGGGTTTTAATAGCATTAGCTAGTGTTGTTAAAGCGGCACAATTTTTTTTCCACGTTTGATTACCTGATGCTATGGAAGCGCCTACACCAGCATCGGCGTTAATACATTCATCAACATTAGTTATAATGGGAGTTTTTTTAATTATACGGTTTAATTTACTTTTTGATTTTACGATATTTAGTAATTATTTATTAGCGTTTTTAGGAGCAATTACTATAGCATTCGGTGCTATTACTGCAATTTTTCAAAATGATATTAAAAAGCTAATAGCCTATTCTACTATAAGTCAAATAGGCTATTTGATTTGTGGTTGTGGGTTTGGTGCTTATGATGAAGTATTGATTTATTTAATAATGCATGCATTTAATAAAGCGTTTTTATTTATACTCGCTGGTTTTGTAGTACACTTTTTTTCAGGAAATACTGATATGAGACAAATGGGTGGTTTATATTTATATTCGCTAGATATAGTAGTCTACATTTTAGGAATAACAATAAATTTAGCAGGATTACCGTATTCAGCAGGTTTTTATGCAAAAGAATTTTTAATTTTTCAAATTTTAAAAGACGATCTGCTATCGTTGTTAGTCCAAACTAGTTGATTGTTAAGTTTTATCTTTACCCCTCTGTATATGTTAATTTTGTTATATTTTGTCTTTTTTGATTTTAAAAAATCAAACCTTAAGAATTATAAAAATACATGATCGATTTTAAACCTACAAAATATAAAACTAAAAAACCTTACCCCTATTACGACTATTAATCTAAAAACTAGATATCAATTAACGCTTCTTACGTCACGTACCGTTATAAACTTACTTTTTATAGTTTTTTTAATTTATACATTTTTAGGCGACTACCTAATTTCAATTATTTTTAACTATTCAACAAATTCTGAATCTGTAAATAGTTTATTTTTTAATGTTAAAAATAAACAAGTCTTTTTTTTTAACTCATTCGCTTCAAATACAATTAATAACCTAACTTTTATTATATTTACATCTGTTTTTTATAGTTATGTTTTTATTGAAAAATTAAACCTTAATAACCTATTAGTGGATACTTCGTATTTTAAGTATTTTATAAAAACTATATTTTTATTAATTATTTTAAATACCTATAACTTACTTACTTACTTACTTTTACTAATTATTTTTTTAATATAAAACCAGAATTTAAAGTATAATTAGAGAAAACAGATATAAATTTTTTATTTACTATTACTTAAATTTTTTTAATATTAATTATAATTTTTTTTTAAATATTTTTGATAATTTTAAATCATTTAAATGTAAACGATTTTTAAGTTTAAACAATAATGTTAACTTATTATTTAAATTTAATAATGTTTTTCTTAAAAAAAATAATTTTTTATTTAATAAATTTAAAACCTTAACAATTTTTGAGTATAAGTTGTTGTTTAATTTTTATAATTTTTTAAATGAGCTAAAGTATTTTAAATTAGTTAATTATTCATTTGGTACAAAAGAAATAATTAGTGAAGTAAAATGCTATAACTGACGCTTTTTAAAAATAAACTTAAATAATTGAATTAAACTTTCACTAAGCGCAGATCTAAAGTATTATATAAAAATATTTAAAAATTTAAGCTTACTTAACTCACTTAACTTATCCTCTAATAATTGACTTATATTTTTAACTAATAAGCTGTCCGAAAGCAAGCTTTTTGGGAACTTCTTTAAAAAACTTAAAATAAATACCGTAGCGGCGATACCGCAGCAAAAAGTTACAAAAATTACCAAGCAATTCACAGTATGTGCACCAATTAAAGTCACAACCCTGAGTGACCTGTTTCTTATTAGTACACTCTTTCTAAAGTAAACTCT
>JAGYYR010000019.1:0-16723 GCA_021439965.1 Uronychia setigera | reverse complement strand
GAGAACCCATATGGAACCACTGAGAAAAACCCAAAAGAAAAATCAAATGTAAAAACTAATGAAGAAGAGGACCAAAACAAAGGAAAACAAAATGAAAAATAAGAAATTGAGGAAGAGAAAGGTGGAAAACAAGAATAGCTAGAGTAAGACCCAGATGAAGATGATGTCATCAATCGCATGTTCAAAGAAATGAAAAAGGATCTTCAAAAACAGAGAAATGATAGAGAACAAAAGAAGCAATAGAAATTTGATGAAAAGAAAGCTGAATAAGAAGACAAAGTAATCGAAAAAGAACAAATCACTGAAATTCAAAAGGATGATGAAAAATAGGAAAAACAGGAGGAGAATATGCATGATAGCGATGCTGAACTTGATGAAGGAGAATTCATGCTAGACAATGAAGGTGGAAATGTAGGAAGGAATGTGACCGAACAACAAATGGAAGAGGACTAGGAGATGGGAGACGAAGAACTAGATAGGAGCAATGATGCTTCTGGTGATGACATTTCTGATTCTGAATCAAATGATTCTGAAGATGATAATTAGAAGAAAGCAGATAACAAGCAAAAACAAGCTCCAAAACATCAGAATAAATAACAAGATAAGAAAGAAGAAAAGAAGAAGCAAAATTCTCAAAAAGAGAAAAAGAAGAATAAGGAGGAAAAGATCAATGAAGATGAAGACATGGAAGATCAAAATAACGAAGACCTACTCGATGAGTATCAAAAATACTTAGAACAAATGAAGAACAAGGTCTATGACGTCAATGAAAAAATGAAAGATTCAAAAGCAGAGGAAGAACAGATAGAAGAATAGGTGCAAGCGAATCCACATGAGTCCTTTGACATTATTTAAAAGAGAATAGACCTCTAGAACTCATTTAGGCAATGGTCACTTAATCAAGAGTTACAACTTGAATCGCGCCAAGTAAGGTGGTCTGCATAACAAACTAGATAATTTCCAAGTTCCAATCTGAGACCTTCCAATACTCCACTATGCTGTGTGAATAAATTAGGATCATATTAGAGCCCACTTTATGCACCAAGCTTAAAGGAGACTACAAAACAGGAAAGAGGATCAACATCAAGAAGATCATTCCATTTATTGCCAGCAACTATAGAAATGACAAGATTTGGCTCAGAAGAACCTAACCCTCAAAAAGGGACTATCATATCATGCTTGCTATTGATGATTCACTGAGTATGAGTCTCAATAATCTAGGCTTCTTTGCACTTGAAGCACTAGTCACTCTCATGGATGCATTAAATAAGGTAATGGCAAATCTAAGTAATTTAGGTTGAAGTAGGGAAGGTTTGCATTGCTGGGATTAGAGAAAATCTTAAGCTCCTACATTCATTTGAAGATACCTATACCTAAGAGAAAGCTGCCTACATCATCTCTCAATTCAATTTTGACTATTCATCTAGAAATAGTTCTGACATTGTAAGAGACTTTCTTAAACTGTTAGTCGATGAAGAATTTCATGAAAGACTCTAATGAACTTCTAAGGACCACCATATCGCCTGATAAATCCCAGATAGTGTTCATCCTTTCAGATGGTAGATTCAACAAGAAAAATGTGAAACCATACACTGTAGATGCAGAAGACAGGAAGATCCTCTATGTCTTTATCATCCTTGACCAGAATGGTATTTCCACGTTTAACCAGTAGAATTCACCTCCAATAAGTCTATATACAGCATGAAGCAAGCAGAGAAAGATGAAAAAGGAAGAATTACTATGAAGCCATACTTGAAAGATTTCCCTTTTGCTAACTATTGCGTTGTCACAGAAATTGCTCAACTCCCTCAGATAATTTGCAGCATCTTAGTCCAATGGTTGGCCATGCTTAACAATTAATTTAATATATAATTCCATTGATGTGAAAGGATGTCTATGGGGTTTTGGGGTTTTGGGGTTTTGGGGTTTTGGGGTTTTGGGGTTTTGGGGTTCTCTTCTTCTACTTCATTGTCTACCTATTCCTTCCCAAATACATCTAGATCTTCTTCCTCTTCTCCATTCTCATTGGGTTGATTCTCATCTTTATCATCTCCATTTTCCTCGTCCATCTTTTCATCATCACCAGCATCCTCTCCTCCATCCATTTCCTCATCACTTTTACCATCCAGATTTAAGTCTTCAATATCAAAGTCATTCTTTTCTTCTTCTCCTTCTTGTTCCCCATTTTTATCGTCTTCTTACTCTTGCTATAGTGTAGGGTCAAATCCTTGCTTATTCAAGTCTTCTTCTTCCATTTCCTTATCATCCTCTTTCTTTTCATCTCCATCTCCATCTTCTTCGTTCTCTTTGTCTTCTTGATTATCTTCATCTTCTTGATCTGGGTCATCAATTTCCTTGGGCCTATCGAGAGGCATATCTTTATTATCCTCTTCCTCTCCATCTTATTCATTGATGTCTTCTTTTTGGTTTTCATCTTCTTAGCCTTCATCTTGCATTTCTTCTTTTTCGTTCTTACTGTCTTTGTTATTGTCTTTTTCCTTTTTGTCCTGCTTATCATCTTTCTTATCCTTGGGCTTCTCTTCTTCATCCTCATTTGCTTCAAGTTTGCTTTCGTCTTCGGTTGCCTTCACATTTCTATCTCTCAAATCAACTTCTCTCTCCTTCTTTTCTTCCTTCTTCTCTTCTTTTTCTTCATCAAGTTCATTCTTTTCATCCCACAATTGGTTGTCCAACATTTCGTCCACATCATGCATTTCATCTTCCATTTTGTCCTCGTCCAGCTTATTATCTTCTTGCTTCTTCTCTTCTTCCTCTTCTAGGTCATGAACATCTCCTTCAAAATTGTCTTTCATCTCATAACCTTCATCCTCTTTCACCTTATCCTGCTTCTAGTCTTTTTGATTCTCATCTTCCTTTTCATCTTTTAACCCTTCTAGTTGCTCATCATCTTTGACTTCTTTGCTCACATCTTCTCTTCCTTGTCCTTCACCAAATCCTAGTCCTTCTTCTTCAAATTCATTGAACTATTCTTCTGGATCTGGTTCATCAATGGTTCCACAGAATCCAGTTTCAACAAGTTGCATGAAAATCCTTGAAACAATAAAGCAGAGCTTTGTCATTGATTTAAGCCAGCATGCTCCATCAAGAAGCATGAACTTTCCTACTGAGCTCACACGAGTCAAAATTTATGAGAGATAGATCAACTGTTCGTCATGTCCAATGATACTTTCAGTTGAATCAAGTTTTAATAATACCTGAGAAAATTTAAATATGACGCTTACTTAGGATATTTCTCCAATTTTATCGAATTATAGTCCAATCTCTGAATTCAAGGTTTCTCTGAGCTCTACAGTCTTCTTAATAGTATCGTACATGAATTTCGCTTCTTCCTCTTCTCCTTCCTAAAAGATGATGTTATTACTTTACCTTTTTGACAGGCTTCATAACTGTATAGAGCTTCTGGTATGCAAGCATGGAATACTTAGTAATAAGATTAAGCGCCTTCACTTATGGACTATTGGAAGCCACTTTAGTAGATTGGGAATTAATGTCAGAGAAATCTACGGACTCTAATCGTGCACGCTTTTCTTCTTGGTTATAGCAGTCTTCATAGAAATCAATGTCTTCAGAAAGAACAAGCTAATATTGGACAATCGATTTCTTCTCCCTTTCATTGTCAAGTTTGGTATAGCATTGATTCATAGAATTAATCAGTTCTTTCAGATGTTCAATAATCTTTTGTAATTCCTCAAAGTTAATGGCCTTGTCATCAACTAGGCTCAAGTATTCAATGACTTGTTTAGATTCTGAGATAAGAGAATCTAGGTTAATTTTTCTCTTGATCTCAACACCACCCTAGAATACCATCATTGAGACTTGGAGATTTGTCAGGGTAGTTTTTGTTGATGTAATTCTTACCAGAATTTTAGATAGAATAGTGGCACTCTAGATTCCTCTATTAGTATTTATTTCTTCTTTCTTTTCAGAAGTTGATTTTGCGTAGTTCTAGTAGTTAGAAATAAAAGAGTGAGCATCACTTGCTCTCCTCTACAATTCTGAGAATTGGCACACCAATGAGTTCATTTTGTAGATCTTTTAGAAGAGAGAAAGGACAAATGATCTCATGCGATAAAGGTCATCATGCTTGATATCATCATTAGCAATTTAACAACTTTCCAAGATAAGGAGTAATTCTCTGGCCTTGAAAAAGTAATCATCAGTCTTGTGAAGAACCTAAGATAATTATTTCGAGGATTTACAGATCTAAGATTCACTGAAGCAGAAGTCTAATCAGTTTTGAAATGGCATTTAATATCTTCCCAAGTAATCACTTTATGTTTGAAGTCTTCTTTGAATTCTTCTTGGAAATTGAATGAGATTCCTTCATCTCTGAGGGTTCTATAGAGATCCACTAGGGCTCTCTTTTGAATGTGTTTTTTGTTGGTCTCCCTAACTGACTCGATTCTTTCGAAGATCTCTGGGAAGAGATCCTCAATGTACTCACTTGAAGTCCAATATTTCCCAAGTGCGGCCTTTTCAATGGTCACCATTCTCTTGCTTAGGATTTCTATTTTCCCTAGCATTTCATCTCCAGTGAAGCACGATAAATCCATCTTAGTCAACTTCTACAGAGCCATTGTAGAGTCAATAGGTTCAGGGTGTTCTTTGGGATAATTTAATTCTTTGTTTCCGATGTAGCTTTTCCTTGAGGTGTTGAGGACTAAACCTGCAATATTTTGATTCAAAATCTCTTCTTCATACTTCTTAATAGTCTTCGCTAGTTGCCTGTGAGTTTTATCAATATTTCTAATAGTAAAGATAAGGATCTTACGATCTAACTGTGGTGAATTTTTGAACAGTCCATCTTGAAAGGTCAATTAAAGTCTCAATTTTTTATTTCTATTAGTTAATTTGGATTCATTACTGCATCTTGTTCAAGTGCCAGCTAGACTTCTTTATAAGAATCAAGAAAATGGGAATAGTATTTGAAAACAAACCATACCATGTTGACAAGTCGAATGCCGATCTCAGTTTCCCTTTGACCAAGGTTGGAGCATAGATCTTCGTAAAGGAGCTTTAAGTGGCCCAATCTTCCTTTGAAAGTGGCTATTGTTGACTCTCTCATATAGAGATCAAGAACTTGGAAGCTAGTCTTGATAGTTTCTTCTTTCAGTTTTCTTCTTCCGAATACTTCTTTGTTCATTACGAAATGAAGTCTGATGAAATTATCATAATCTTCAATCTGGCAATTGTATGCTTTCCATTTCATGAGATTGCTCCAGGAAAGGATTTGGATCTTCCTGTATCTGATGATGATTTGTTTAACTAAGATCACTTCCTTGTCCATTGAATTGAGTTTTTTAGATGCATAGGTTTCCCATTCCTCAAGTTTAGCTAAAAGAAGTTCCAGTCCTGTGAGAATTTTCATAAGTGGGGTCACATAAGACTTGAATTTAAGAATGAAGTTGCACAACACAATAGTATCTTGTAAAATAGGGTTATCCCATTCTTTCAGCAATTCCTAACAATAATTCATTGACTTACAATAGCCCTGGAAGCTACTTTAATGAGGACATTGTATGCTATTTTGGCTTCTGAAAAGTATGAATCATGGTAGAAGTTATAGATCTTGGGGATCTCTTTGTTAGAAACTGTAAGGCTGAGAATCTTTGTTGTCTCAGCTTCATTAGCTTCAATGTATCTCTACAATTCGTCAAGGAGCATTAATTCTTCTGTTTTGCTCTAAAGATTAATCAAGCGAATACTTTTATGTGATCATTTGATGCCAGCTAGTAAATTATATGGATCCTTGATTCAATGAATTCTTGAAAATTGGATTGTTCTTCCGTTCTTTCTTGAAGGACTTTGGTTCTATTCTTTGTGACGGTTAGAGTTTTGAATATGGCAGTGAGCATCTCATTTCTTTGAAAAGCTTCTACCTGCTCTTCTTTGAAGTGCCTTCTCAAATAATCTTTTGTCTTATTGACAGCATTTCCATCATCTGCACCAGTGTAAAGTTCATTTCCTTCAAATTCTTCAATGTACCTAGGGAAAGCTTTCTCAATTTCCTTGATTTCCTCTTCCTCCATCTTTTTCCTATCAGCATCTGTCCTTTCGTCAATGGCCTTATGCTTTTTCATCAAATCTTGCACTTTGAGTTTAAAGGGAAGTTTGTAGACCATCTCATCCATAGAGTCTATTCTCTCTTCTTCCTCCTTTTTTTTCTGAGCCTCTCTTCTGACCACATAAGACAGACAGGAATGAATGATTTTTTTTGAACTTCCTTCAATATGATTTTGTTTAAGGAAAGTAGAGAGTCTTAGATAATACACCATTAACCACTCTTTCTAATAGACTGAGACCGACTGATCTTTCATGAGGTTTTTAAATTCATCATGAAGGACATCTTTGATTTTGATCCCTTAAGGACCAGTTTAAAGCAATGGTTTAATGGTCAGCTCCATTGAGTATGGAGATTGTTAGTTAATGAAGTAAGATGCTTATTAAATAGCAGTCTACATCCCATTACTCACCAGTTGAACCCCTAATAAGAAGGGTGAGATCAAATGGTTGAATTTCAATAAGTAATGTCGAGAAGCATTCTGCACAAATGAGTTTAAAGAAGCTGATGTTATCTTTAGAACAGAGGAAATTTCATTTCCCTTTTCATTATTCTCTCTCAGTTTTTCTGCTTCTTCACTAGGTTGAAGGGAAGTCTAGAAGAGGTCAAAGACCAAGCCTAGGATTGATTGATCTTTGGACGAGTTGTCAAAGTTGTTTCTAGATTTCATGAAGCTTTTCAATTCAATGAGAAGTGATCCAATAACATAGTGAGGAACTTCAGGTTGATTTTCTTGAATTTCAGTTATCTTCTTCTCAAGACTTTCAATCTTAATTTTGTCTTTGTTGAAGATCTGTTCAAAAGGTTCGGTAGATGAGAACCCACACCTATGCATATAATGCATGAGTTTTGCTTCAAATCTCTAGACTTTGTTGTTAAGCTTGAAACTCAGGAAATGTTGTCTGTAAGGGTAAGAATGTAGGTCCTGTACTTTTTCAACGATTTCGCTTAGTTCGATTAGTATAAGTCCAAGGGTTAACATTAGTGTTGATTCCAACATGGAAACAATGATCCCGAAAAGTGGTGTAGGGTCAATCGTGTTGGATAATATCTCAGTACCAGTTTTCTCTAATCTGGCCACAAGAAGATCTTTAATTGAAGATAGAAGTTGGATATTTTCTGATACTATCTTATTGTTTGTTGAAGGTACTTCAAGTGATTTGAGTTGGCAAAGGAAATCAGCAGCCTTTCCTAAGAACTCTTTCCTCTGATTTACAGTGTCCCAGCAGTTATTGATAGTTTCTCTGAAATGTTTGGTAATATCATCGATTTGTTCAATATATTGGAGCACTTAAGATAAATCAGATTCTATTTCATGATAATCTTCTATATTCTGTCTTTTTTTCATCTCCTTTATAATTGATGAGATCTGAGTTGGTTAATATTGGTTTAACTAGCTTTCATCGATCAGGAACTGTGCTTGATTTTTAATACCAATGAAAAAGTAGAAGTCGTTTGGAATTTGCCATAATTCGAGGTTGTCTTTCCAAGTGAGGATTGATTCCATTATCATTTAGTGGACGCTCTCTATTTTGTCAAGTCCTAGTCTTTTCTTGAGATATCTTTCACCTAGGTTCCTCTCGTACAGGAGTTGGAGAAGGATTCCTCCCATTTCTTCATTTTCCTTGTGGAAGAAATTGATTAAGGGAGATATGAAAGAATTTGAAGAAGTGTTTAGCTCCTAAATCTCTTTAAGAGATTTGTTTTCAGAGAGGATCTGAAGCTTATCTCTTAGATAGCTGAAAGAGAGGGCCATATCACTGTTCTGAATGACAGCTAAGGCCCCACATTCCTTCTTGAGCGGTATTGCAAAGAAATTGAATTCTTGTAGGTCAACTGCTTTAGGGTTTGGCAGTGTGAGGACCCCTCTACTCTCTGATATTTCTATTCCCACGAAATAGTCTGAGAAGTTAAATTGAGCTTCCCCTAATTCATTTACCAGTTGTTTAATAATATGTACCTGCACTGGAAGCTAGCATATTTGCTCTTCGATGAAAAAGTCATTTGAGTAAAGAATTTGACTTAAACTTGATAATTGGACTTAGCTCCAACAAGTGCCATGTTTAAGGTTCCATTCCTGATTTTGATCTAATTTGAGAGAGTAGAGAGCTAGATCATTGGTCTTATTCATTAGCTAGTTGAAAGCATTCATTTGACTCTCCCATATTTCACCAAGTCCTTCTCCCTGCATAATTTCCTCAATGAAAGACATCAAATGGAAGAGGATGTAGTAATCCACAGCCTATCTCTATCCAGAGCTTTCACCTTCTTCAATCGAAAGGCACTCTTCTTGAAGGAACTAGTCCCAGTAGTAGTGAATGATTTTATAAATGGAGATTATTGACTTATTTGTGAGATTCTTTAAATGGGAATGAATCAATATGTTTAGGGCAGAGTAGACGAGTCCAATTGCAATTGACTTTGTGTTTCTCAATTGTTCTGAGTTCTGGGATCTGGATTTCTTGCTGTTAGATTATTCAAGTCTGGTTTGAAATTCTTTAAGAATGAAATTCAAGAAGAACTCTTGCTTGAACTGCTCTTCAGTATGAGTGAAATTCTTTTTCTTTAGAATTTTAAGAAAATCTCCAATTTTGGTGTGGTCCAGATGATTGACTAATTAAGAGGCCATGTATTAATCACTAATGCACTCTTAGAGAAGTAATTGGAGTAAGTATGGCTCTACCTCTTCGAAGTCTTTGAGGAAGCTGATCTTCATTGAAGTGTTCTGATCTGACACGGATGAGGACTCATTCATTTCAGAGTGAAGTCTTTTCCCTCCCTTAAGACTTATTTCATTATCCTGCTAGTAATTCTAAGATTTGAATTCTTCCAAAGTCTTAACCATAATTGAGAGTTCTTCGATATGAGAAGATGATGGGAAATTGAGTTATAATTGAGAAGTGTCCAAATTTGTCTTGAAGTCCATCAAGGTATACATTTGCTTGAGCTTGATCCCCCTATCAGAACTCAGAGTTTGGTTATGCTCTTCTAATGACACTGTAAGTTGGGAACTGTTCTCATCATCCTGTTCATTAGGGTCAGTTTCAAATAGTTGAATGAAATTGGAGGCAATTGACTATTAAAGGTCAGATTCTGTATTAGAGAGTAGTGAGCAAGACTTCTTGACACACTCAATCACATCATCTTTACTGATTTTCTTTCCATTGGAATGTGTATTAATCTTCTCAACTAAAGCAATGATTGCCTAGATCATTCTACCATCATATGCTCCATGCAACTTCATCACGTTCTCCAGTTGTTCTTATTGAGTTTCTTTTATAAAATTGATTTCAACACATCTGTTCCTAAGAGGCCTTGAAATTTCTGAGTGCATAAGTGTCTTTGAGTTGACAAGGAAAAAGATCCTAAAGTCTTTGTGAGGCTTCACCATCCTGATTTCATCATTGAGTAGCCCTGCTTCATTGAGAACTAAAGTTGAATTTTCGTCCTCTTCTAGTACTGAGTTCAACCTATCAAGGATTGAAGGGTTGCAAAGGTTAGCATTTTCAAGAATGATCCATTCTCCTTTTTCCATGGCTGAGATTATTACTGAATCCATCCATTTGAATTGATGTTGACTTGAAGCCTGCTTTTCAAGTCTGTCGATCTCTGCAATTAGCTTCTTAATACCTTCTTCATTATAATCTAGAGTAGTGGCCACTTTTTTAAGAATAGATTTAACTGAACTGAACATATTGGAATTCATAAAGCTAGTTTCTCTGAGATGTGCTTTGGCACTATGATATACTTTGATCTACTTAAGGTTTGCTGCCCAATCTTAATTGGGGAATTGCAAGAGTTTCTCAATTTCTCTATTGGCAAGTAAGGCTAATTCCTAATTAGAGTTAACCTGTTCAAAGCAACCAATAAGTTCTGTTGAGTCACTAGTTTCGCTCAAAATGACTGTCTTCACCTTCTAATTGAGTAGAGCTGCTATGGTCAACACAGATGAAGTTTTCCCACAGCAATCTTCCCCAATTAAAAGAACAGGGAAACGAGATTGGACGCATTCAAGAAGGTTCTGCATATATTTAGTCTGGGTTCCTGATTTGATTATATATTCATCCATATATTGATTGATGCCATTACTGGCTTGGGATCTAACATCAAGATTGCCTTTGGAGCCAATTTCTTCAATGAAAAAAGTTTGTAGCTTTGGATCTATTTGGAGATTTGAAATTAATCTGAGTTCAAATTTAGTTAGGAATTGTTTGTTGAATGTATCAACTGCCTGTTGAGCGAACTCTCTGAGTTCGAATTTTCTAAGGTAGCAAATTTCAAATGATTTGAAATGACACACGAGTTCAGTTTCAGACCCAGTCCCAGCCATCTCTTCCCCCCGCAAGAGAAAACTTTACTTGAGCTTGAGGTATCTCATAAGATCTCTTAGGTTGATCTTTTCTCTTGATTGAGACGAAAGTAATCCTCTAGATGATTTTTCAGACCTAAGCAAGTTCTCAATGTCTTCTCCAATTTCCAATACTTTGCGAATCATTTCTGGAGCCTCATTTATTCGCTTGACTAAAATCTTTTCATAATCTTCATTAGTGAGTTCGTTAAGGTAGATTTTTGTGAACCTATTGAGGAAACTCTTTGGAAGTGACTTCCTACCAATCCCATGAGCGATTGGATTCTAGGAAGCAAACAGGAAGAAATCTGGGTGAGATGCGAATTCCTTGTTAAGCTCTGGTATGTAAATGGTCTTCCTGTGGTCAAGTAATGCATTGAGTCCCTCTAAAACACTCTACTGCGCAAGGTTCATTTCATCAAGCAAGAACCAGTGACCTTCTTTAACAGCCTGGAGGAGGGCACCATCACACCATTTGAATGAGACATCATCAGATTTCTCATCTCCTTCTTATTGTGAAATTGGGTATTCTGTACCTATTAGATCAATCATATCAGATTGCTCACTAAGGTTAACTCTGATTAGTTTTTTACCGAGTGCTCTAGCTAAGTTCTCCACTAGTGATGTCTTTCCGACACCAGGAGGTCCTTCAAGTAGGATTGGTTTTCCTAATTGGAACCCTCTTTGGATTTTTAAAAGATTCATCTTTGTAGTCAGAGCCTCAAACTAGAAAGGCATTTGCTAAATTAGATCTGAATTTTTGTTCATTTCATATGGAGTAAGTCCGAACTTCTTTCCTGAATCTATTAGTGTTTCTTGTTTGATATCCCTCCTCAGGCAAGATTTAACAGTTGAGCTGTCAATGAACTGAGAGAGATAGGTGGAAATGTCATCAATAATTTGCTTCTAAGACTAGTCTTAGATTTCGGCTCCTAGTCCTAGCCCATCAATAAGGACTAGTTATATAGCCTCCAAGAATGCCACTTAAGGATCAGTCTTTAATTCTTGGACGGCTTTGGCTATGAATGCGAGCATGTTGAGGACGTCTCTAATGCTCATCTACTTTCTCTTCATGTTGTATTCTTCAATAAGTTTAAAATTGAAGTAGATCATAAACTAGTAAACAAGATTTGCTTCTAGGATATTGCTTACACTCTTCTTTCTTGACCCCTTTTTCTATACTTTAGACTAGAAAGAGAGTCTTTGTTAGATGATTTGATACATGTCGCTCGAATGACCAGATTTCCAAGTATTATCTGAAATCTGCTTTGGGAGAGTGTTGAAACCTTGAACAAAGGAAATTAAGTTGGCTTCTTCAAAATATGTCTAGACCCATATCTCCGTGAATCTGTTTCTCAGAGCAGGACTTAGTTCTTTCTTCCCATAGTCTCCTGATGGATTCATAGTGGCCACAACATTAAATTCTTCATGACCTATGATCTTCACCACATTTTTGCTTGCTTTTTCTGCCAAGGTCAATGATCTCTCTTTTTCAAAGACACTGTTGAGTCTTTCCAGCACTGAGTCACTTGCCAGAGATATTTCATCAATCAGGAAGACACCCCCATCCTTCATTGCTTGAACCAGGATTCCATCGTGCCATTCAAAAACTTTATTGAGAGAGCTTATCATTTCTTTCCATTTTTGTATGGTCTCTTTTTGTTCAAGCTTATTGTCCTCGAATTCTTTGATGATGCTTCTGGCGACTTTCAATTACCCTGATTTCTTCAACTCAGAGATTCCCTTTGTAATTAACTCCTTCGTTTTATATTCTTAAAGTTTTGAAGAAGAAGTCTCAAGAAAGCTGATAAGATTTTCCATAACCACAGTTCTATCCTTTTTGGTCCTCATGCAACCAAGAAAATCAGATGTTTCCGTGTTTTAATGGCAATTGATCTAATAGAGTTGTGTCTTCTAAAAAATAGACAGCAATTGACATATTGTTGTCTTTCCACATCCTGTCTCTCCAATAAGTAGCACTGGTTCATGGTTCTAAAAGCATTTGTGGATGAGAACGGCAAGTCTAAGCAATGAATGGTTGGATACAATGGAGGAGAGTCCCTATGCTTAACATTATTGCTTAGTAAGGTCAAACAAGCCTTCAAGATGTTTCTTGAAGTAGGTATTGAGATGTTTTTCTATATCTAGCTTTTCTTTGGTGTTCTTCTCAATGATGTCTTTGACAAATTTCCTTTCCTCAGGTGATCTCATCCTTTCAGCCAAGATGAAGTACCCTTCATACCCTAAATCTTCAGATGTAACTATTTCTCTGCTTCCCCACTTGAGCAGATCTCTAATAGTGAGAACATTGCTTCTCCCCGAAAGCAATTGTGATTTTTATTTGTAGAATTACAGATCTTTCATGATCATAACCATCTTTTTGCAATGAGAAGGAGCTAATTTGCATCGTTTGTGAATAATTGTCTCTAGTTCAGAATGAGGTATATCTTGAGCCTTTATCATAATGAATCTATTTTTGAAAGCTTCTGAAAGCTCTTTTCTTCCTCCATATCCTTCTGTTGGATTTTGAGTTGCGAAGATTCTGAAGCTTGAGGCAGCCTTAATCATTGTCTGAGTTTCTACCACAAAAAGTTCTCGATTTTCATCAAGAAGTCTGTTAAGAGCCTCCAAAACTTCGGAAGGAGCCAGATTTAGCTCATCTAAGATCACCCAATGTCCTTTTCTCATAGCCTCTACCAGTGCTCCTTCCTGGAAATACAATTTCCCATTTTTATCTGGCACATAGGATCCAATGTATTCTTAGATGTCTGTATGCTGATGATTGTTAATTCTAATGCAATGATGTCCAGTTGACCTGGCCAAGTACTCGATGGTTGAAGTTTTTCCACTTGATGTTTATCCTTCAAGCAGGATAGGGAAATCTGTGCACGATACTATTCCAGCTATGTGGAAAACTAGATCTTTGAAGCTCTCAGTTATAATGAAGTGCTCATTGTCTGAGCAGATTTCTCCTGGACCTTTCTTTATGTTGAATCCTGAAACATTGGCAAACCCTTTTTTTTCTTTGGTTTCAAATTTGGCGCTCTAAGTGAAAATCTTCTTCTGTCCTTAGAAGACATGCTATAGGAGAAGATCCTTAACAACTATCTTAGACTCGTCGTCAAGTTGTGTTGCAAAACAAAGTGTGATGGCATCAATTAGAGCTTTATTGATATCATAGGATTTGAGTGCCTGTCTCATATAGGTAAGGGAGCGACATAGATTTCTTAATCCTATGGAGGGCTTCCTATTTTTGAAGAGAATTTGATTTGCTGCAATTCCTTTCTTAATTTCCTGGTAAAGCTTTACTATATTCTCACTTATTACAGGAGTAATGATTGGTGGAACATTCTATTGAACTATAGGGTAAAGGTCTGATCTGTCTTCAAGTTCATCTACATAGATTTCTGTGAATTTCTGCCTGAATAATGGAGGCAAGGGCTTCTTTCCAGCGGATGTATAAGGAGGATTCATGCAGCAGAAGAGTCTGAAGTTCTTGTGCTTTTGGATTGGGACTATATCTGCTCTCTCATTCAAGAGCAAGGAAGAGCCACAGATGATTGAGGAAATTCTATTGAGAATCTCATCAGAAGCTAAGTTAATTTCATCTAGTAGGATCCATTCTCCGTTAGTTATGGATTTGATCAAGGTACCTTCCACAAATTAGAAGAAGAAAGCGTTGGTAGATTTCTTCAGTTTTTCTTTCAATTAGGTCATATTGAATGCAATATTCTCCAATTCTTTTCTCCATACTGCGGATTCAGTCTCTGATTTCTTCTGTTCATCTAATTTCTTTTTCCCTTTTTTTGATTTTCCTTTAGGTTTAACTTCAGGTGCTACATCTGCCATTTAATTTTCTTCTAATTCATCTATCTTGTTCTTGGTCGACTGTACTCCATGTTCAATGCATTTGAGGAAGTTTAATCCTTTATTTGAAGTATAGCAATCATGTAGAGCTTTAAGGAAAGCTTCATTTTCATCTGTTTAGAAGATCTACCTGAACAAAAGGAGGAACTACTCATAAAGTGGTTTCATCAATATCTTCATATCGATTGGCTTGAATCCTCCAAGAAAGTCAGCAGCATCTGTTGTTTGACTCATATTAAACACATTCAGTTTAATGTTGAATACCTTACTGAGTTACTGCACAATTGTGGTCTTACCAGTTCCTGTCTCTCCTACTTGGAGCACATGCTCCCTCAACCCAACTCCCATCATGACCTTTTCTATCAGTCTCAATGTGTGGGCAGTGTAAACAAACTAATTCTGGCTCTAAGTTGAGACGATAGAGCTCTCTTCCTCATTTTCATGAGAAATTGAGATTGGCATGGCTCTTCCAACCTAGAAGACATTTTTAGTAGATTGCATGTTTCTTGTTGAATTGAAAATATGAGATTCAACTTCATTCCAGTTGACTCCTTCCCAAAGATTTTGAACCACCTCTTCCAGAACTGAGACCCTCACTTCCTTTGAATATATGAAAGAAAGCATGATGTCAAAGACCTCTTCAAGCATTTGTCGTTGTGCCTGGAAACTGATGAAGGAAGAATCATTGATAGATTCGCCCATGATATCTTGGATGACAAGGTTTATCCTTTTCATTAGAGCTAGAAGTTCTCTTAGAGTAATTTGCTTGGGATCAAGGAATGCTTTTTGTTTGGCAAGCTTTTCTTTAATTGTTTGAACACTTTTGAGTAGTTTTTTGACGAGTTAATCAGCATTGGAGATGAAATTGAATTTTTTCTTGATGATGCAGGTGAGATGATCTTCTGCAATTTCCTTCAAAATGACTTTGTCAAATTCTCTAAGGAGAATTCTGAGGCTCTCATTAGCACTAAGCCCATGTCCACTTTAGTAGCCTGTTGAAGTCCTCAAAGTTGCTAAAATCCTAAAGCCAGTAGATGGCCTTATTGTTTTTCCTGCTGATATTCTCAGTTCATCATTCTGAATGAGAGGGAGAAGGAAAGATGACACTTCACTACTGCATTTGTCCATCGAGTGAAGAATAATCCAATACCCTTGCTCTACAGCAACGGTCAAAGGTCCCTTCTTAAAAACGAAGTCTCCGTTTTCTGAGCATACATAAGTGCCCACTATATTCTAGAGGATTTAAATTTTTTCGTTACCTTGACATCCTGTGTCTCATCAAGATGAACGTTAAGAATTCTATCTTGCACCCCACATTGATGTGAAAGGATGTCTATCAAAGTTTGCTTGCCAGAACACTATGGCCCTTCAATAAGAATAGGCTTGGAAGAAGAACATTCAATGGTATTTATGGCTTAGGTGAGAGCCTGTTGAATCCTTGGAGTCAGTACAAGGATTCCATCTTGAGAATCAATTGTTTGCACATCTTCTAGTGAGGATGGTGCATCCTTGATGTTTGCTGAAACTGTGATTTTGGATCCGTAAGTTTTGATACTGTAATCTACCTTCTCTTTAAAGTGTTTAGCCTTGTCTGGGAGTAAGGACTTTAAGTAGAGGTAGAAGGTATGGACTTCCTGTGCTAGCTGAATAGATTGAGCTTCTTCCCCAAGATGAGGGAAAATCATTGCATGCAATTTATCTGCTGAGAGTCCTGCAGAAGAAAAAGTCAAATAACGTGAGAGAAGTTTGACCTTCTTCTCTTTTGATTGAATCAATTCATTATTGGCAAGGTCGGTAAGGTTCCATTCGTTCTAGTCATTAGAACTTATTTTACCTGAAGGTTGGGCTGACATGTAAGGAATCTAAATATGGATTCCAAAATGGTGGTAAAAAGAGTAGGTGGACTCTTTTGCTTCAAGGCCTCTTTAATCACCCTCAAAGGGTGAAACACTTTGGATTCTTGTAGGAAGTTAATGAGTCTCTAGTTGAGGTATCCATTAAAAGAAAAGAACATGCTGAGAATTTCTAGATGCTCCACTGCCACGGCAAAGTCGTCTCCCTCCCCAGACAACCTTGCACACTGATCTAGGAATTTGAGCACTGTCTCCTTCACTCTCTTTGTGAAGAGTGTGCAGATATCGAGGCATGATTCTTTTTTTCCAAATGCTGTGACAAGCATCTGATTTTATATCATTAGGAAGGCTTACCTTTTGGAGTCTTTTTTCGTCTGATGGCTTGTAGGAGTTGATCAGAGTTGATAAGCCTTCCACTTGATAGGGTTTGTGAGAAAGAGCCTTGAGGCTCTCCTCGATTTCGTTGATGTCCATTTTGCTGCTTTGTATTACTAATAATGCTTACTCAATTTAATTGCCACTTAAATACTTCTTTTATCAAATTAACTCCCCCAATTTGAAATCCTTGTGTGC
>JAGYYR010000018.1:0-16845 GCA_021439965.1 Uronychia setigera | reverse complement strand
CCCAAAACCCCAAAACCCCAAAACCCCAAAACCCCAAAACCCCAAAACCCCAAAACCCCAAATAACAGTATTGAATAAAGTTAGTTCATTATTCTGACTTAATATTGGGAAGGTCTGTTGTTCCAATCTTTGACTTTGAGAAGGTGGAAGTTGTGGAAACAAACTGCCTCTGCAACATAGCCATGGCAATAATTTGGATAGAGTTAATTCCTCCAACGATGTATCTGTATCTGCAACAAGGGTCTTGGAGCTGGGCGATAATAATGGTAATGGGAAGAGAGAAGAAATAGATGGTTGCTGTCACAATCAGCCAGTTGATGAAATTTTTTGATTTCAGTCTTGCAAGTTTCTTGGTGGCTGACATTTGATTAAAGAAATAGAAAAACAGAGCCAGTCTAAGGGCAACGAAAACACCCCCTGGCCATCCTTGGTATGGATGGAATTTAGTGTAATCGGAAGAGTCAATGAAGGTAAGAATACCTGTTCCTGCATGAGCAAGGAACACCAAAAATATTCCAAAAACGAACAGGTTTAATTCTTCATGATCAGGTGGAGGAAGCATTTTCCCATCTTTGTCAAATGATACAGGACCTTTCTCCATGGAAGTAAACGTGATTGTCCATCCCCAAGAAAAACAAATGAAGAGGACTGCAATGGTAGACTAGGAAAACACTTGGAAAATCATTCCGAAGAAATCAAGTACAAGAATTCCTCTACCATTTCTTGCATAGGAATACATGTCAAGATAGTGGAGGAATAATCCGAAGCACTAGAAAAGCTCTGCAAAGAAAATGTACCTCATTGGTCCAATTGGGAGACTTCCCCCTCTTCTTATAGCCATTGCCTGAGACCACCAATGCCCTCCAAGTAATCCAATGCACAGGACAATTGAAAAGAGATAAATTTCCTTCAAATATGCTTCTTCATGCGAAGAATGAGATTTACCATTCATCAAACTAACGCTGATGAAGACCTTTGACAGATTTTTGTTCTCTTCCTTCATGTGAGTGTTGTGGTCACAATCTGCAACAGCAAGGAAGACGTATTGGGTTTCCCAAGGGAAGAACATATTTCCTTGGATCGGTTTTGTTAGCCAGAAGTCTTCCCCTAAAGGAATTTGAATTTTCTATTGAGCTTCACTGAGGTTATATTTGTCTTTGCACGTCTTTGCTTCTAGGGTCTGCTTCCATTGTTCGGCTGTGTAAAGTAGAATGGTCACTTCTACTGTTTCATCAGCTCTACTCTTAATCGCTCTTTCAATTTTTCCTTTGCTTATCCATTCAAGATTTTCATCTTTTTCAACTCCAAATCTCCCAATGAACTAATGAGTAGTTTATTCATTTCCAAACTTCAGGAGTTTATTGATCACTCTTGAATCGACTGAAGAAGCCAGGAGAGTAACCAGAAAAACGATGAGGATAGATTTCATGTCCATAATTGGCGGGTTAATTAATTTATACAAACTCATTAATTACGATTAAAGGTCAGTCGACTTGAAAAGGTCTGTTGCCTCAATTTCTTTGGGATGAATTCTCTTTGGAGAGGGACATGTTTTCTCTCTGACGCTAGTCCTGCGTGTCCTTCTGTGGATGGCGCCGTCTCGCTAACTGGTTGGACTATTGTTGTCCAACCTCTTCAATCTTATCTTCCAGTCTGACTGAACCCTTGCTTCTTTAGTTTAGTAAAAGGGTTGATGCCTGAACCGGCACCCGCGTCAATGATTCGATCCGATGTCCTCTAAGAACTATCATCTCTTAGTTTGTTCACTTACAGGAACTATTTCAAAGGTTGTTTACTGAACTTGTATGCATAATCTTCATTTGTGGCGATTCCATTCTGCCCTCCACTTCGACTCTCTCCTCCATCATGACTTAGAGAAGGTTGAGTATTGTTGGCTAAAGTTGTTGAAGAAGAGAGTTTGTTGAAATCACCAACTCCTGGGGTCATCACTTTTTCTTTCCTCTTTACAGTATGAGGGACAGGTGGAGGCTATCCAGAAAAATTCTAATGTTATTAGATAGTGGTCTAAGGAGATTTGGCGACAATTTGGGGTCTAAATGAGTCAAAGGCGACAATCAAAGCAGAAACATTATCATGAGTCTTCCTATTGAGAGAATTCTTTATAACGCTATCTACTCCTTTGGAACAGATTTCTCTTGAGTGAGTAAATTTGAGAGAAGATCTGGCTGCCAACCAAATGCTCTCTATAGTTTCTGCACTTGTCATCTTGTCAAATATTCCATCGCCTTCAAATATGAGCAAAAATTTACTTCCAATTATAAGTAAGTCATTAGAAGACCTATATTTTACTGTTCTAATAGTAGGGGTCGCTACAATTACATTTGGATTTCCTCCAAACTCAGGTATCTTGGCCTCTATGTCTCCAAACGTCCTCGAAACACTCAACTTACCAGGTAGGACTCGAGGAGGGCCAAGTTTGTTATCTTTTCCTGAAGGATTCTGATAGATCTATCCTCCAGCAGCAATGATCCGTTCCCTTTCGTAGTGAGGCTTATGATCGTCACTCAAGTCTAATGCTTAAGCTCCATATCCATTGGACAACACTGCTCTACTATCTCCCACATTTGCAACATAGATATACTAATTTACAATGATCACTACGACTGCACAAGATCCAGACTTATCAATCAGTATTGGGACTCCATTTTTCCTGTGCATTGCCAAATCTGTAAACGCTCTCTCAGCAGCGGAAAAACCCTTTTTGATTGCTTCTTCAGGATTAGAAGGGAATTCTTCTTCTCTGACAACGAAGTCATGAAGAGTATCTTGGAGAAAATCTGCACAAGCACTACCTCCATGCCCATCGTATATCCCAAAGAAAGAACAGTTAGGCCAGTCATCAATATGGCTCTTAATCGTTGGCCTTGATATTTTGGGGATTGCCACAACCCTGTCCTCATTATAGTTTCGAACTAGGCCTTGATTCGTATTGAAGGAGAAAGCTTGTACAATTCCACAGTTCTACTTGTACAGTTTTGCCTCTTCATATGGTCCAACATTGATTTTTTCAGGTAACTAAGTTGTTTATTTATTTCTTACCAGTAGTTAATTTGCTTTACTAATACTCTGATTCGCTACTATTAGTTGAGATTTTTAGCTCAGCCTTTTTTGTCTTAAGAAACATCCTTCTCTTGGTTTTTCATACATGGGCTTTTTTACTATAATTTACCGTTTAGGAGTTGGAACCCCTTAAGTCCTCCTCACATAATTGCTACTGTTATTGGGATGATGATCTGGAGGATTTGGATTGAGATGCTGAAAAGATTAAGTAGTCTAGACTGAGTGGGGTGGGTGTGGTGGTAGGTTTGCATGTTCCTATTGATCAAGGGACTTCTTTTTCTGAAGACTGTGCATCAAATGTGGCTCTGAAGGAACATTAGTCTTTTGAGAAGATAGATCCATTCCTGTTGCAGTGCTACTTCCTGATGCGCTTCCATTACTGACCTTTTTATCAGTAATTTTTTTTGTCAATTTTATGAACTCTTCAAAGAACCCTGCTGTTCCCTTTGCCTGCTACTAAACACTAGGCATATATGAGGCGCTGTAGTCTTCTGTGTAAGATGACATCTCTCCTTTTTAGTTGTGGCTCATTGGCTACACCGTTTTGACATAGGATTGATTTTTACTATTGTCCATTGAGGGTTCATGGGAAGTCTAAGGCTTGGATGTCTAGAAACCTTGAGCTCCGCTTTCTTCCTAAGTCACTTGTCCTCCTGAAGTTTCCATGTTTTTGCCTAGTGGAGTAAGGGATCTGAGTTTGCACTCCATGAGATTGTACTTGGTTGTAAGTGGTTTAGGGTCAGAGGTGAATTAAAGGGAATTTCACTTGAAGCTAGCTTTTGATTTCTACTGGATACAGCTCTTATTTACTTTTATTCTCTGTTTTTGCTGTCGAAGCATTTCAACTGGGGGTGAACCTCCTTCCTTGCTCGCAGAGTTAAGAGAAGAGCTTCCTTATTCTTCTTTTACAGGTGCTTTGCTCAGTCCCATTTTTCTCATTGTTTAAAACCAGTCTATCTTTGGTTGATCACTCCTAGCTTGTGGGACTCCTTATCCAGACACCATTTATCCTCCCCACTAGTAAGAAAACTGATCTTAATTTGGCTCTCCAAGAGAAGATGCAGTTACTGTGGGCTCTTCTTGGGGTCTGAGTAATCTGACTGAATTAAGGGACCGTTATTTGATTCCTTGCTTCATAAAATATACATCTGTGGAGAGTCTCTCTCCTTAGGAATTATTTATAGGTAGATGTGGCTTTATAAGACCATCTTTACCTCCATAATGAGAAATTGAGTTATTTCGCTTGTTCTCATCAGCCCCAGCATAAAGCTGCTTCTAGTTGCCAAGGTTAGCCCAATCTGGTTTGATGTGCTGGGATCCGGAGGGTTTCTAATCTCTTCCACACACCTTATAGTCATCCACCATTCTCGAGTCCAATTGTCCTTTGCTCTTGTTATAATAGGCAGAAATTTTGGACATGATCTTCTAGTTTGTCCTAGTGTCTTCGACTTTTTTTCAAATGGTGAGTTTAGTAGGGGGTGAGGCCTTTGGGTTGGTGGGGATAATGGTTGAAGTTGTATTCCTGCTTATCATTTAAATATTTCTAAAGTTAGTGCGTAGGCAAAATCTGAATGGAATGAGTATATGATTTAAAACGTATAGCGCCAATTATCTTAAGTATTTAAGGAGAGGGAGAAAGAAATTATAAATAATGCCATCTAAAATTGGAAAGTATCAACTTGTTAAGACCCTTGGAGAGGGATGGAACTCAAAGTAAGTCCTCAAGTCTCTAAAACTTGTGCAGAGTCAAACTGGCCATCCATGAAGAGACCAAGAAGCAATACGCAATGAAGATCATGTACAGAGACGTCGCTGAATCTTCAGACGAGTTCGATGTCGACCTCTTCATCACTTTACTCAACAATGAGGTCGTCCATCTCAAGGACATCCCCATGCATGAAAACATCATCGGTTTAGTCGAATACAATTGGAGTGGGAAGCTAGTAAAGTCCAATGGAAAGTCAAAGGACGTTTTATACGTTGTACTTGAATTGGCATCAGGAGGAGATTTCTTCGACTATGTGATCACCTCTGGAGAAAAGCTCCCTGAAGAGATTGCCAGATATTATTTCAAGCAATTAATTGAAGCTCTCGAGTTCCTCCATAAGAATGATGTCATTCACAGAGATTTGAAGTTAGAAAATCTTCTCCTTGACTCCTCCTACACTCTAAAAATTGCCGACTTTGGTCTTTCAGCTCCTAAGCAAACACAATACGGAGGAGAAACAATGTACACAAGAGTTGGAACTGAAAGGTATTTTAGTTTATTAACTCTCTAGGTATATGCCTCCAGAGATGCTTGAACACAGCGCTTACAAAGGCACAAGTGCTGATTTGTTTGCCTCAGGTGTAATACTATTCGTTATGGTCACCGGTTTCATGCCAACTTACCAAAAAGCAGAGTCTGAAGATTATTTCTACCAATTCATTAAAAAGGGAAAGATCAAGGAATACTGGGCTTATCTTGAGAAGGTTTTCAAGCAGAGCATGAGTTGTTTCTCTGATGACTTCAAGGATCTAGTCATCAAAATGCTCCATTTCTTCTACGATCAAAGACCAGAAATTTCAGACATTAAGGCCCACACATGGTACAAGGGACCAACTGCTTCCCTTGAAGATGTCAGATGTGAATTTAACAAAAGAAGAGAAATTGCCAGACAAAAGGCAAGTGAAGTAGGTGATGACGCCGACATGGAGGGTTATGAAGGTAAGGTATTTTTTCTAAATGCGTTACAGAATCCTATCAAAACGCAATTAAAAGAGGTGATGAAGATGAACTAGAAGAAGACGTAGTCTTAAAAAAGAGGAAGTGCGAAATTTTCAACCCAATTGCAGCTAAAAAGACCAAGATTTTCTCCAAATACAACCCAAAGATGCTTCTAGGAGCAGTCATGAAGTTCGTCGCTAACAACGAGACAAGTAACCAAATCAATGATGAGAAATACAAGGTAAACGCATTTTCTAATTTTCAGGTTAAAGCTTCATTGAGCACGGAATCTAATGTTTCAGTAGACGTTGTAATCAATATCTTGAAGGTGCTTCCTTCCTTCGATCCTGAAAACATCCCAGAGGAGCAGGATGAAGAGGAAGAAGAAGAAGAAAACGAAGCCCAAGTGTACTGTGTTGAGTGGAGGAAGAAGAAGGGAGACCATTTCGAATTCTTGAATCTTTTCAACAAATTCAAGGATGAAGTCAATTTGATCAGCAACGCAGCTGAGGAGGATGACAATTAATTTAATATTTTCTAATGTCATAAATCACATCACTCTCCCAGGTTGAGGACCTAGCCTACTCTATCAGTAAAGAAATTGCTTCCAAATAGGTCTCTCCAATCCTCCACACTTTCCCTCCTATCTCCTTCCTTATTTGTGTCTAATAATCCATAGATCTAACTCAAACATGAAATTGAAAAAAGCAATGATTTTGTACTCCTGCAATAATGCTTAAACCATGAACTAATCGATAAAATCATTGTTCCAAATTTAGAAACAAGCTCCACAGAAGTGATCCAACCATCTCATAAAATAAGAGCATTGCTGAAAGCATGTGATGAGTTTTAGAAGGAAAAGGAAGAATTAAATTGACTGAAATCAATTTCTCAGATAAATCATCAAGCTAATTATCTGAGTCAGAAGCTGAATTCCTACCTTTCTTCTGAATTTTCACTAGATGCCACAAATATAGGATAGCTTTAGGCTCATATTCAAAATATGGTAAGGGAAAGAGTAATGGTTAGGGAAGAGAAATAGAGGAGACTCTCTATATTCCATTTAAGTATTCATCAAAGATTCAGAGAGTGATTGATCTTGAAGTAAGAAAATATGGCTAAGAAAAAGATTAATTTGAATTGACTTAAGTACGAAGTCACTCGCACTCTCACTGCAGTTGTGAGTGAAGTTTTTCAAATTAGAGACACTGAAGACAGATAAATTCAAGAATTAGATAAAAGCTTTGAGATAAGGTGATTTCAAGAAGACTGGATAAATGCCTTTGAAAACTCCTCTTCAGTCAACCAAATAGCCAAGGTTGAACTAGAAAAACACGTAGAAAAAATTGTGAAACAATTGTTAACAAATCTTTTTTCAATGAAAACAGAAGAAGTTACTTACTTCTAACAAATACAAGGAATTTAAGAAAAAATCTTCAAATTCGATTTTGGGTATTTCAACGACATTATCTAACAATGGTTCTCCAACTATACATTCCTATGGCTTTCCTCCCATCTATCAACTATTACCAAATAACAGAAACTCAGCATTGCAATCATTGATTTAGTTGATTAACTTATTGATCGATCTCGATCTGAATTTAGCTAATAAATAGATGGAAAAGTAGAAAAAAGGATAAAAGAATCGCTGAAGTCAGTGCTTTACGAAGAATAGTAAAACTAAAGACTACTTGCACTGAGAAATTAAATTCAATTGGATAAGTTTCAAACAATCAAAATCAAGGATGGAAATGAGGAAGAGGTGGAAATTTCAAAAACCATTTTGTAATAAGTAGATCAAATGAAAAATCAGACATGGGAAGAAATTGAACTTGAATTAGAACTCTTCAGGTAACACAAATGATTCTGCTTTGAACAGAAGAAGTTTTCTTAAACTGCATTTATGGTTTTCTTGTTTCTAAATGATGTTCAATTTCTCAGCAGTTATTTAAAATTACGATTTCTTGAAGAAGACTGTGACTAGGAAGATCAAATTATGGAAATTATTGAAAGCTTAGAAGACGCTACCTCAGAGTATGCTGAATAGTGGTCTGAATAGATTGTCGTCGAATGCCTTGAATCTCTTGAAGAATTATCAGGACTAGATGACATGTCAAACCCTCATGCGAAGCAAAACAATAAATCAATTATTCAAGAGATTCTTCAAATGCTTATTAAAATTTCAGCCACAGCTAGAGAAGTACTTTCAAAAACAACATTCTTGAAGCTGATGGGAAACATCTGTGATAATGTCTGTTGTCATCTTGTCAAAATGATAATAGTAAGTGATAGAATAACATTAGAATGGACTCTAAGATGTTGGGATAGAAGACTCTTAAGAGCTGGAATTGTTTGTCTAGTGGATCTGTGATTCATTTGAAAATGTGTTGCAAACCCTAGATGAGTAGCAAAGTTCACATTTCCTTTAGCATTCGGGTAGAGGAGGTCACAAGCTGGTCGAGTTCCACAAAGTCCTTACTTGTTGACTAAGAGACATTGAGAGTATAGTGACATCAGGAGAAGTTACTCACCTAGAATACCAAGAACTAAAACACTTCATTTGCGCAACTTTCGACAACTCTGCCTTGAGAGCTAATATCCTTAAGACGATTGAAGAGCACTTATCAAATTAACTTATTATTTGCTGTTATTGAGAGTCACTGCAGATTAATTGCTCAATGATGTCCACCACTTCCCGACACTCTCAGTTAGAAGGCTTCCTTACAGAACTTTCTTGTGTAGAAATACCCTGCATAGGCAAATACTCCGTACTTAATATAGCCTCTCATCAGTCCTTTCTTTGAGAATGGGTACCCAAATTCCTTTGAGTTGAGTCTCCATCTAAAACAAGAGTTAGAAATAGGTTCAAATGGAGTGGTTACCTGAGGTTTCTCTGGAAGAACAAGGGTTTGCTGTCTCTGTACTGAATGCTTCTCTCAAGGTGGTATTTGAAGAGTTTCTTTCCTTCAGTTTCCATTTTAATTATTATATCGTTCAAAATGGCACAAGACGACCTCCACTATGACTACTTTCTTCTAATCGCTTTTACCTTCTACTATACTTACCTTACTTATTGACTTTGGGACTATGGGTAACTGTTCCACCTTAACCACTCAGACAAGGAAAAACAAGCAGAAGGATTTTTCCATTAATGGCAATGTATGGAATACTTGCTGTACGTGTGTATGAAGAGAAATTGAGGAAACAGATAATGGAGAAATGGAAACCCTACTCAATGATTTACTTCTTAGTCTGTCTTCCAGCAAACATCATTCTTGTCATTGTTGGATGGTGGCTATACTCAAATCAGACTTATGGGACTGGAGCTGTAAGCTTTTCTCTCTGATTTCAAGTTCACCAATATGATTGGCTATCTATTAATAATGGAGATCGCTATCAATCTCAAGCTCATTGGAACCATTTACTTTTGCTTCCAAATCGTTAAGAACATAAGGAAAAGAAGAAATAGTTTCCGCAGTAAAGACTAAGTCTAATTATCGTTAGATTAGAATGGAATGTTGTATGAAAGACTAGTGAGAGAAGAAGCACCCATTCCTGATATTGAAATTGAAAGAGAGCCTCAAGAATAGTTACGCAACAATTAGATTTACAGACTTCAGAATTGCAATTAACTCACCAAAGAAGATATCAAAAAATACTTACCAACCAAAAAGCTCAAGAAGAGTGACTTTGAAGCAGGAGAAATTTGCACTATTTGTCAGATTGAATTCGAGGTAATTAATGAATTTCCAACTTAAAGAAAGGAAATAGATGTCGGCAACTTAAAATCTGCACTCACCTTTTTCATCAACAGTAAGAAATAGTTTAGAGGTTTAGTTGCATTGATGAATGGCTGCAGAAGCGATCTACCTGCCCCTTATGCAATCTGAGTGTGAATGAGGAATTAGCGAAGCATGTCAAATAACATAATTAACTGTGAGTCACTTCTTGGAGTTAACAAACTTCGTGAACCCTTCTTTAAGGGGTGACTTGAAAAAGTCTATGGCCGAATACTCCTTCTTCTGTGGGATACCAGTATGCAAGTCATAGTCTGCTCCACAGAACATGCACAATAGATCTGCATCATTGACTCGGTTCATAATTGCATCTTTGATTTCATCCATTGGAATTTCTTCATCTAGTTTTTTCCCCACAGCCTAAAAAATTAATTCTTAATCCTACTCTAAAGATAACTTGTGCAAAGTATTCAGTTAGTTCATCGCAGAATTCGTCTTCTATTGGGAATAATTTGGTGATGTAACTTGTGCATATCTCATAGACCTCTTCATAACTAAGCATTCCATTCCCGTCTTAATCAATGATCTAGAGGAAAGAAAAGAGCTTACCTCAAAGAAAAGATCAATTTTCTAGAGAAGATTCTTGTTTTTTACTGCTTTGAGTGCTACTAGGAAGTCATCCCAACTTAAAAAATCTAGAGGTTAAGTACCAACTCACTGGCAATAGTAGATTTGCTGGCTATATGAAATAAGCGCTTTGCGAACTCCACACTTTCTAAAGATACTTGCGGGATTCCCATTCTGAAAGATTCAAAATCAACTCCTTAATTAACATCATAGGCAGAGTCGTTTTTTTCATTAGCATTGGCTGTTATCTCACAGAGCGCTTTGAAGCAGGAGAATGATTAGATGAGCTCACCTCTGCTCAGGCCGGAGTAGTCCTGGAGCAATGGGATATTCTTTTCGAAGAGGAGTCCGTATTTGTCGAAAATTCTCTTTTTTATTTGATTCTTTCCAATGTTGAATTTGTTGAAAATGATATGGTTCTTTTTTCCTTTGATATCAGGGGATCTCTTCTCAGGTGTATTGGTATCTGGAACTTAAAATGACTCATTGGGTCCTTCTCTATTTTAATTGGAAGCTGCTCTTTGCATTTTGAGAAAGTCGTCAAAATTCATTGGTTTTTTATAATAGTCAACTTTCCTCTTATCCCATTTCGAAATTATTGTTTTGGCTCGTTTTGGGTTAGTGGATTCTGGAGGGAGCTAGCCTCCTCTATCCCCTTTATTTAAATTTATCTAAGGATTAATTTGCATCTTTAAATTCCCATGATCACTAATGAAAATGGTCTTCCCTTGCATTGAAGGGTTTTTACGAAGAGCTGGCACTTTCTTTTTGCTCCTTAACTCTTTAGATGAGGTCAAACTTCCCACTCCCACAATAACTCCACCGTTGTCAGGTTTACCTATCTAATAGTTCCTTGATGAATTGCTTTCATTGAGTTTGCTTCCATTACTCCCAAATGATTTATTGTCAGAGTAAGATGAATTGACCCTGTCTCTTTCAGCAGCTTTCTTTTATTTTTTCTCATCCACAAACCTTGAAATAAGATTTCCCAAGAGGAGTAATGTCCTTGTATTCATCTTCCCGTCTTTAGTTTCATTTCCTTCTACAGAATTTTTTTTTTTCAGCCCTTTCTGTCTCTACCTCTCTTTGATAAGTCTTCTTGCAAGGGAGTATTCTGCTTTTTTTGGGGATTTTTGATTTTTTCCTCCACCTCCCCCTTGTCCTTGCTTAGCTGAATACCTCCTTGGATTTATATCCTGTTTCCCCTCTGATTATTATTCTCCTTCCGATTCTCCAAACTAACTGATAACACTGAGGTCATCTACTTTGTCCTCATCTATTTCACTTTCATTTCTCTTTATTTGCTCCCTCACTTTCTACAACTTTTCCATCCCTTTGAAGAAACTCCTCTATGTTTTCTCCATTAGATTTTTGTCTAGTAAGCCTCTCAGTTCCAGTAGCTTGCTTTCTAAAAATCTCTCCATGGAAATGAATTACTCGATAGCATCATCTTCTGAATTCATTCTTGATGTCTTCTTTTTCTGAATCTTTTCTTCTTTCTTATCTTCAGATGTCGTCTCTGGTTACTTAGTTCCTTAAGATGATTTCATAAGCTTGTTAAGACCTTCAGCTCTTGAACGCATAAGCTCAGTCAATTGTTTCTAGTGAGTGAGGATTGATCCAGCGTTTTCCGTTGACTTGTATTGATTCTCTGTGATTTCTTTTTGGTCATTTTTGTAAATTTTGATGTCTGGCGAATCCATCATGCGGACAATGGCACTTTCTTCATTGATCTCTTTACCTTCTTCAGATTTGAGGAAGCTGATTTCAGAGTTATCCCTCGAATGACTATTTAGAGTTTATTCAATTTCTTTGGTGTAGTTACTTTGTGTAAACTTATTTGGAGAAGGATAAGCATTTTCTGTGATTTTGAGCTTTTCACTAGATTTTTCCATCCTCGCAGTCATTGAATTCTGGTACCCATGATTCATAAGTTTTTATGGTGAGATATCAGATGACAAGGAGTTAGCACTGGAGTGGCCGAATTGTTTCTACTTGGTAACGTCTCCTAACTTAGAATTTTTTATTTCTTATTCGATTTTTTATTTGAAAATCCTTAAAATCTACTCCTTGGTTACTTTAGAGCTGATTCCTCGAAAACCTGGATTTAGACCTAATAAATAAGAGTTTAATTTACCTGCATATAGAAAAGGGGAAGCTGAAGATGCATTCACTAACTAGAGAATATTAACAATGGGTTCTCCTTTGGGTGTGAAGAGGAATCTTAAGTTGATTTTGAGACGGAATTTATCTTGGCATCTCTATAGAAAAGATTGGTACTATCCTTTCATTTGCTCATTTAAAGTGTTTTCCATGCTACCCAACATTTGCTTGGCAGCGGTGTCTTTAATCTGAAAATTAATGGAGTTTTACCAATGAGACTGGAGAAGTGTGAGATATGTGTTGGATAGTTTTTTCAATCAGCTTTTGTGGAGGTAGGTTTATCAGAATGCATTAAATTTAGGTGTTCAGAGACCCCATAATATCTTGTAGAATTATGAATATTTGCCCGTCTGGAGGCCTGATGTCTTCATTTGTAATCAAATTGGGTAGAGGAGTTATCGTTCTTTATTCTTCCTCAATAAATCTTATTCCAGTCCCTCTTCCTTTCCTGTAGTTGTATCTGAATGACTGCAGGGCTCTTTTCTGTGATGCCAACTTGGGAAAGCTCACTTCACTCTTGGATTTTTTTATTGTTTGCAACCTAGATGAGCTGAATAACATACTCTTAAGGATGTTCAGAAGCTGATACTGGGTCTGGTGTTGCTCCTATCGTTTCAATCTTTTATCTGTCTCTTGAGAACTTTTACCTTAATGTCTGCAATTAACCAGAGGGGACCTAGGAATGAAAGACCAGATTACCTTAGGATGATAGTTTGGGTAGATAAGGTTATGAGTGATCATGTCTTCCTCTATGTGTTTGAGTTTGTGAAACTATTACTTCCCTGAGCCGGACGAATTTGTGGAGACTTAGTTTTTCATTTGGTAGTTTATTCTGGGTTCAACCGAATTCCTCACTTTCTTAATACTAGCCGTATTTTGAAGGAGACTTCCTTCATTCTAATGATGTAGCTTTCTAATTGAAGAATCAGTAGAATCTGCATGGATGAATTTTTATTTTTTGATCATAGAGTCACTATACTTCTTGTCAAAAACTGAAGGTGCCTTCTACTGTAAAGAAGGAAGATTGATATGATGATTAGTGTTAATCCCTCTGACAAGTTCATCCGCCTAGTAGACTTTATGGGATGAGAATTCCCTTTAAGTTTCAGCTCCACTCAATTTAATCCCAATGCTTGACAGACCATTATCCATTTCTTTACTGTCCAATCCAGAGTCTGCTTTGACTGCAGATTAGTGAAGGTACTGTGGTTTTGGGTTGATAGATACTCCAGTTACAAGTGCTCCTTCTGTAGAAATCAAATAATACTCGCTTCCCTCTTCAATACCAAGTTTAGAAAAGCTAGCAAGCTTCTTGGCATATTCCTTCCTCTTCATGGGATGTCCCTCCTAACTAAAGTTTACACTACTGAGGGAATTTTTTTGCTTTTTCTTTTAAGTAAAGTTCCGATCCATCTTTGAAAGACCTTTTTAGGGAGAGATAAATATTTCTTCCTTCTTTCTCATTTGATTAAATAGAAAATTAGATTTTGATCATAATTCTAATTAAAGCATGATTTTTCTTTGCAGCATGTTCGAAGTAGAGGAAGAAGGTAGTGCTGGCATGCTTCCGGTTCCTGTTAATGGCAAGTTTCTTCTCATAGAAGTTTTGGTGTAGCTGAGGTGATTATTGTTTGAGTTTCTCGGGAGAGCTAGTTGTGCAGCCTTGCTTCCTAGTTTTTGGTTTTGCTCTCCAAACTAAGCGTTTTTAGCATTCGATAGATATGATAGAGCACTTTTCTAAATATCTTCTAGATTGGCGCATCCAAGTGCCAACCTCTTTTTATTTCCATTGTGAACATCAGAAATCCCGAATTTTCTTTCCGCCATGTTATTGTAAGCTCTTCCCAACTTAGTTTCAAGTGTCTATGAAAATTCCTTCATGCTTCCGTTAATATTTCTCAGAGTTTTTACGATTTTGGTCTTGGTGACTATTGGAGCTTCTGTAAATTCATCTTCAGAATCAATATCAGGGTCAGCGTACATTGCCCCATGTCTTGACTACTTAATTACTGCTACAGTTGATTTTTCTGGTTGTTTAGCTTTTCTTTATTCTCTAACAGGAGCTCTTGCAGAAGTTCCATCCTCATTATCATCTTCAAAAATGTTTTCCTGCGTTGCCTGAGTCTTAGACATTCCTGAATTGGGGAAAAGTGGATTCCTTGAGCTGTTATTGATTTTACCGTTAAAAGCTAGTTTTTTCTTCTTCTCTCCTCCACCAGTCTTCATATTCTGAACAGTTTTGAATTTCCTGTTAGGTTCTGACATTTGTTTTCTCAATCCTTGCTTTGTCTAATTCATTTCATAAGTACAATCAGCAAGTGCCTTAATAGGATTTTTGAGTCCTTCTTCAAAATTCTTAGCGTCTTTGTCCATGCATGTTAGATTATTCCTGATTCCGTTAATGGTGTGTTTGTGGGCATCAATATTAGTTTCAGTGGCTTTTATAAGCCTCCGAATTTCGGCCAGGTCATCTTCATCTCCCTTACAAGCTCTCTAGATGAAGTCAATGTCTTTGAAAACATGATTAATGTCGTCTTCGTCACTAGATTCTTCTTTCTGAGGTTATACTATTAGAGCCTAGCTTTTCGCTTACTTCCTCAACTCATCTTCTAGGTTTACATCAGTCATGAAGGTTCCGAATCATTTGCCCTATAATGATCAGAAAAAAGGGTACATTTTGTGAAAAGTTTCTAGGGAAGAAGCGATTGTAAGAAGTTTGGTTTTTATTGGTGTTGGATTCATGATGTGTATAGTACATATCGTTTGCTCCTCCCATTTTGAAGATGCTGTTCACTTTGGACGATAAATAGTCATTGTTCTTGCTGAGGGCTGTGATTTCATCGATTTCTTCAGTGACTCCAGCGTAGTTGTTCACTATATCCATCTTCCTTCCAATTTTCTTCCTTTCATTGCTTACTATTGAGTTTCCCACTGGAACCAAAGCTCTTTAGGCGGTTGCACCTAAGTTGCTCATATTACTATACTTTTTTGGAGGATCCTTTCTGAGTTTGGTCTCAATCACCTTAGATGTTGAAGGAAGTGCTCTGAGACTTTGTGAAGATGCCAGAGTGGAAGAGTGCATTTTGAATATGAATATAATTAAGGGAGTTTTAACAGCTAAACAAGTCTTAATACTTATAATAGTCATCTTCAAATTCAAGACTGATTGAGTCAGGATTTGTTACCTCTATGTCAAGGACAGGCTGAGTCTTTTTGGATTTATCAAGGCTCTCTTCCAGATAGTTTGGAATTCGCCCTTCTGAATAGCTTTTCTCTCTCGTGATTTTCATTAATTCTGAAGCTTGGTAATCTTCCTCATCATCCACGTTCGAGCTTGGCTATCAAATTATTATACTACTAGGTCTATTCTCTAATTTGAAGTAGATTTCATCAGATTAACTCTCTCGATCTAAAGTCTATTGCTTCATTGGTGTAATTAGAACTTTGATTGGTGGTAATTTTACAGATGAATTCATTTGATCAATAATAGGCTTTCGGTTGTCCCCAAATAAAGAAGAAGCTGAAGACTGTTTAATCAATTTAGATGGTTTGCGTTCATAAGTGAGTTATTTGATGAAATGATTTACTCTTCTGAGGTACTCTTCTTAGTGGTTGAATTCAATTCCATTATGCCCAGCATTTTTTACCCACCACGGTTAAGCAGGACATCTAGTTTCTTTAAATAACCTAATGCTGTGAACTCTAGGAACTTCTTTATCTTTAGTGCCATGGATATAAAATACTGGGCAGGTAACTTTAGAGATCTTATTGATATTTGGAAATATATCATACCAAGGTGACTTCTTCTCTTTCTTCGAAAGCACCATGATACCACTAGCGATAGGTGAGTGCAGTATTAGTCCAAGAATTGGGAATTTAGGGTCAGATGCAATGTCAATCGAAGGACCACTTCCTATTGATTACCCATATCTAAGGATTTACCAATTCTCTTTACAGTATAATGTTTGAAGAGTCAAAGCCTAGTTATTTGTTAACAAATTCATAAGCAGATCATATGTCCTCGTAGGTATTGGCTTCACTCGGCTTCCCTTTTGATTGTCCGTACCCAGAATAGTCAAAAGAAAACACATTCACCTAAGTATTGTCACATTAAGTCCTTACTTTTAATGATACAGCGAGATCCAACATATGATCATGGATCATACCAATGTCGGCTGAGTTGGCATGAGCAAATAAGACAATGTTTTTTTTTCTGTGGGTTTCAATATACACGTCACGTACCCTTCATTTCTATAGAACAGTGTTGCAATATTGTTGCCTTATTTATTCCTAATGAATTGAGGAAATAATGAAATGTCTTTTTCATCTTCTAATTTTTCACCAGTCTGAGAATCAAAGTACTCAAAGGAGTTATTGTCTTCAAGGTTAAAATGGTTAGAAGATTTTTTGGGAAAGTTTTCTTATTGAGTGGACCTGACCTTGTAGGCTGAAGCATTAAGTAAAGACTGCTAACTTGGGGGTTTTGGTGGGAAAAATGCCATTTTTGAGGTTACTTGGGCCTTGCATCCA